>BPLR01018442.1:0-62966 GCA_021605095.1 Caerostris extrusa | reverse complement strand
ATTGCCATCGCCGGTCAAAGCTGTCCAAATAAACCTTTCCATCTCAAGCTAATAGAGCGCAAAAGAAAACATACTTCATCTTGTTATATAAACCCTCGATACAAAGCTATACCATTGCGCATTGCAATTATAATGGTGGCCACAAAGCGTCCCCACAGTATCATCGTGTGGACAGATCATAAACTGAGATATGGTTCCTGAGGAGTACAAAACAAGTTAAATAAACAGCAGAACATTTGGTCTCCCATTTGCCACTGTAGCATTCAACGTTTAAAAGCTCACTTAGGTCTTGCAAATCCCCTGGATTTGTTTTTCCAAGAGCATGGGGAGGGGGGACTGTTAATCCCATTGGATACGTTTTTGCCTTTCAGAGTGACTGGTGGGAAAGCAGTGGAGAATGGGAAAAAAGAGTCCCGACCAACCCCCCTCAAGTTTTTCCTGGTTTTTATTTTGTTGGAGTAAAATTTTTTTAACCTTTTTTGTAGAAGATTAGATGGGTTTCTTGTGGAAGAATTAGGTAGTTTGTGACATCATGTAATGTGCCATTTCGAATTTTTTCATGATGATTGGATGAATGGACAATTTCGAATTTCCCATGATCCATGTTAAAAATCGAAATTAAAAAAATATTTTTTTAAACTATTACGAATTAGAACAATATGGTAATACCGAAAGTTGCCATAAAGCTTTCCTTCTTCGATAAAATATCTTGTAAACAGTCTGTTATGTATGTATTTCATTTCATAAAAAACAGGAAAATTTTTAATGCCATTTCAATTATTTCATACTAAGTTATTTTTAAATTTTCCATGATGAATTTATGAATGGATGATTTCGAATTTTCCATAATAAATTATGAATGGATGATTTCGAATTTTCCATAATAAGTTGATGAATGAACGATTTCGAATTTTCCATAATAAATTGATGAATGGACGATTTCGAATTTTCCATGATGAATTAATGAGTGGATGATTTCGAATTTTCCACCACTAAGTAATTATCATTTTAAGTTTAAATAAATATTAAAATTTGTTTTAAAAAAACTTTTTTTAATCAGAAAAAAATTGAAAAATAAGCTGTTGAAAAACTACGTAATAATACCAAAAAATTGCCATAAATCTTCTCATTCATAAAAAAAATAAAAAAAAAATAAATAAAAAAAAATAAATAAATAAAAAAATATTATAATTGTTTATTATAAATTTTTATTTCATAATAAACAGGAAAAAGGTTTAATTTTAATTTAAGGATATGAACTGTGCTACATTATTTATAATAATATAATATCCTTAATGCATTTTAGGTAGCAATAGACATTATGAAAATATAACAACCAAACGTGAATAACGCATTTAGAATTTTAAAAAGAATTAAATAAATTTTATTAAATGCAAAATTTTAATAATTTATCTTATTCTAATAAAAAAATTCTATGACATGTAAATTACTGTAAACTTTTATAAAATCCTAAAATTTCTCTTTCAAAATGTATCATTTTATATTTTATTTATTTGGAAGGCAACGTAGATCTACCTCCTCGTGTGCACTCCGGGCAACGTCTGATACAGCAGAATGATCTACAAGCACGGCCTTCAGTCTGGCTCTAAGTGTGTGTTTCTTAGAGTTCCAGTGGAACCCAGATGGTTTGTCCCATTATCATCAGTGGTATTGCTACGATTTCTCTACGGTCACAATTATTGTCTCCCACAAAGCACTTTCCCATTATTATAAAGACTCCCGACCCCTCTGTCTCCTGTGGTCTGATGGTCAATTGGCTAGCAGCGCTTTAACCTTTGTTACACCTTCCAGGCATGGATGTTTGCTAGTAGTTCGGAATCCACTTTTAAAACTGTTTTCCCGGTCTGTTTGGCCCTCGTATGCACAAGATGACTGTAGAGCGACAAACCAAACCAAACTATCTGTCTCCTGTGTGATAACCAGGAAGAAATGGATATGTCTCACCTTGCTTCCGTACACAAGAATGACACACAAGAATACACAAGATGACCGTACACAAGAATGCACAAGATGACCGTAGAGCGACAAATCAAACCAAACTATCTGTCTCCTGTGTGATAACCAGGAAGAAATGGATATGTCTCACCTTGCTTCCGTACACAAGAATGACACTACACAAGATGACCGTACACAAGAATGCACAAGATGACCGTAGAGTCACAAATCAAACCAAACTATCTGTCTCCTGTGTGATAACCAGGAAGAAATGGATATGTCTCACTTTGCTTCCGTACACAAGAATGACACACAAGAATACACAAGATGACCGTACAAAGAATGCACAAGATGACCGTAGAGCGACAAATCAAACCAAACTATCTGTCTCCTGTGTGATAACCAGGAAGAAATGGATATATCTCACCTTGCTTCCGTACACAAGAATGACACAAAGAATACACAAGATGACCGTACACAAGAATGCACAAGATGACCGTAGAGCGACAAATCAAACCAAACTATCTGTCTCCTGTGTGATAACCAGGAAGAAATGGATATGTCTCTGCCTTTGCTTCCGTACACAAGAATGACACACAAGAATACACAAGATGACCGTACACAGAATGCACAAGATGACCGTAGAGCGACAAACCAAACCAAGCTATCTGTCTCCTGTGTGATAACCAGGAACAGAAATGGATATGTCTCACCTTGCTTCCGTACACAAGAATGACACACAAGAATACACAAGATGACCGTACACAAGAATGCAAAATGACCGTAAGCGACAAATCAAACCAAACTATCTGTCTCCTGTGTGATAACCAGGAAAAAATGGATATGTCTCACCTTGCTTCCGTACACAAGAATGACACACAAGAATACAAAGATGACCGTACACAAGGTTCAAGATGACCGTAGAGCGACAAATCAAACCAAACGATCTGTCTCCTGTGTGATAACCAGGAACAATGGAAAATATGTCTCACCCTTGTTTCATACACAAGAATGACTCACAAGAATACACAAGATGACCAATTTAACAAGAATGCACAAGATGACCGTAGAGCGACAAACCAAACCAAGCTATCTGTCTCCTGTTGATAAAGGAAGAAATGGATATGTCTCCACCTTGCTTTGTTAACAAGAATGACACACAAGAATACAAAGATGACCGTACACAAGAATGGAAAGATGACCGTAGAGCGACAAACCAAACCAAGCTATCTGTCTCCTGTGTGATAACCAGGAAGAAATGGATATGTCTCACCTTCTTGCTTCCGTACACAAACACACAACGAATTTCAAGATGACCGTACACAAGAATGCACAAGATGACCGTAGAGCGACAAATCAAAAAATATCTGTCTCCTGTGTGATAAATCTGGAAAGATAATGGATATTCTCACCTTGCTTCCGTACACAAGAATGACACACAAGAATACACAAGATGACCGTACACAAAATGCACAAGATGACCGTAAGCGACAAACCAAACCAAGCTATCTGTCTCCCAATGCTGATAACCAAAAAATGGATATGTCTCACCTTGGACACAAGAATGACAACGACAAGAATACACAAGATGACCGTACACAAGAATGCAAAGATGACCGTTTAGAGCGACAAATCAAACTGTCTTGTGTGATGATAACCAATAAGAAATGGATATGTCTTTGGTACAAAAAAATGACACACAAGAATACACAAGATGACCGTACACAAGAATGCACAAGATGACCGTAGAGGGACAAATCAAACGCAAACTATCTGTCTAAAATGTGTGATAACCAGGAAGAAATGGATATGTCTCACCTGTTCAACACAAGAATGACACACAAGAATACACAAAAATGACCGTACACAAGAATGCACAAGATGACCGTACACAAGAATGCACAAGATGACCGTAGAGCGACAAACCAAACCAATATCTTCTCCTATAAATAAGAAATGGATAAATGTCTCACCTTGCTTCCCGTACACAAGAATGACACACAAGAATACAAGATGACCGTACACAAGACTGACAATTTAACTAATGGTGTCAATCTGTTTTAATACGGGGAGCCATCTGAGTCTCAAAAACTTGATAATAATTAAAAATGAGGTGGTTTTTATTTAATTAATAAAATAATTAAAATAAAACTTTTAGCTATTTACTTTGAAACAAAATAATTAATTCATAGGAAAAGAAATTGAACCTTCGAAGTTTTATAATTTTTTAAGTTATGTTGAAACACATACACACACATAATGTAAACAAAATCAAAAATAGGTAATATAGTATAGCAAAAATGTATTGCAAAAATTCAATGTGTGAAATTACAATGATTGTATAAAACGGTTATTTGGTTTGATTTTTGATCAGTCAAATGTTTTTTTAGCAATTTTTGATATTATTACGTAAAAATATTCATCCACAAATATGAGCTGTTCAAAATAGGCTTGCGCATCATAAGGTATTATTCTGTGAGAGTATAACATTAACTTTGTTTAATGAAATTTTGAAATGTAACCAGGCTGGAATGTGGTTGACAATGGATCTGGGGACCTAATAACCTTTAAATAATAATAAATAATAACCTCATCTAATAATACTTAAATAATATTTTTTTAAATAAAAATAATTATCTTTTAATAATAATCTTTCTAATCCAATGATCTTTAAATAATAGTTAAAAAATTTATTATTTATTTTTATTCGTTTTTTAATAATAATCTCTCTAGTCTAACGATCATTAAATAATAATTTTTAAAATTATTGTTTAAATGTTTACTTCTTTTAATAAACTTTAACTGAAATCTGTAAAATTAATCACCACAGAGTTATAAAAGTAAAAATGGTCATGTCATGGAGAGGGCTAGAAAAATATTAAAAATGTAGTCTGTGCATCACTATTTTAGATAAAATTTTGCATGAAATCTAGATATATTGTCATATGCATAATATTATTTGATTCATACCGAAATAAAATTATTTTTATTTTATTTTTTTTGCAAATTGACCGAAATATTTACAGAAAACAAATTGATGAATTAGAATTTTTTAACTCTTAATTAATGCTACTTCTAAAACAAAAATTCAGTTTATTTTTGTGCACATTTCAATGAAAAAGATGAGTTATTTTATTAAAATTTACTCCAATATTTTTTCGAATGACGAATATTTGAATTTTAAAAATAATATTTTTTTGTGTAATATTACGCCTATTTTTGGAATCATGATCAAGAATGATGGATTGTCCTTTCAATATGAAAACTTATAAAAAACGGATACAATCTAGTTAAAATATTTTTATAATTTTTTAAATATTTTAATTAACTTTTTATGTAAATTTTAAATTTATATTGCTATATAAATATAAATATTTAATTGGAACATTAATTTAACAAAATTTCAAAAACATTAAAATAGATATAAATATTTAAATGGCAATCTGTTTTATCCATCAAAATTTTATACTTCATACAAAATTTAATTATTTGAACTATTTCAAACAAATATTTCCAAAAATATATAAATGGTTTTGTAACTCTTAATATTAAATTAATAAAATTTAAATATTTGCAAAACATTTTTTTTTAATATTCAAATCTTTAATCATAAAGGCATTTATTTTGTCTGATATTTATTGCAATTTTATATGAAACTTGGAGGCAAATTACATGTCTTGTTGTTTCCATAGTAACAAATATTCAAAATAATTTGTTTGACTATTCTAAGTAAATTTAATAAATACATTAAACTCTTTGAATCCCGTCTAAGATTAGTTTACTTTGTCAATATATCCAAATTTGAAGTCAATATATACGAATAAAAGTTATTCAAGTCATTTACAAGTAATTACTATACAAAATATTTAAAATAGCCTCTCATCTATTCAATATGTATTTAAAAAAACCCAAATAGAACTTATTATGTTGCTTTAAAATACTGAACACTTTGATATGAGGCTATTTCAAATGTTAGATATATAGTAGATTGAATGCTACACTGCGAATGGGTGATATACTGCACCCCATTTGCTACTGCAAATTAGAAAAAAACACTGACAAACCTCCTGCCAAGAATTCTCAAGAATAAGAGCTCGAAATCCTTAACCAAAATTTATCCTGTTTATGCCATCACAGATACAGAAACTTTTGGTTTGGCATTGCTTGATGGACTCTGCATGTCTGCATGATTGACCAACATTTTCATCTAAAGACTGCCTCTTAACCCCTCTTTTGTCTTCGGGCAGAGTCTTTAGCCTTCACCTCTCACTTTGGACAAAGGGGGAGGACATGTGGATCAAAGGTTGACTTCTCACGCTCATTACCACAGCTGGTCGATTTTTTTTCTTGTTACAAAAATATCTCTTAATTAGACAGTATAGTAAGACCCCTATTGTCACAAGCACTCTTTCTCAGGTTTAAATTTATCTTTGTGAGGCTTCAGCTCGCCATTAAATAACTTTTGATCATAATGGAGTGATGCGGTACAAAATGCCCCGAACCGGGGCAACAATAATTAAGTCTTTATACCCAAGGCAGCTCCTACCCTCCTTCTCTCTGGAGCAAGACACACTTTGACCAGATGTCCAACCCCGGTTATCATTAAATCTCTGTCAGTTTTTGCCAAAGAGGGATGGAGAAGAGTTTAAGAAGTACCCAATTAGAAACCAAGTCCTTGATGCATATATATATATATATATATATATAGGGTGATTTTAAATTACCCTACAGCTTTTAACTGAAATAACTGATGAGTTGTTGTAGATAGTATTAAAAACATTTTTTTATTGGAAAGAACGTGTGAAAGGAATTTAATGGACAAGGTTTTCAAAATGATAGCCTTCAAAGGTAATACAAAAGCGTACACTAGTAAAAGTTTTTAGCAACAAATTCAAAGAGTTTCGTTTTTAATCCGTAAGTAGGTTTAAAAACGAAAGTAATTTCGTTTAAGTTAACATTTTAAACGAAAAGTTGGTTAAGTTCGTTAAGTTTCGTTTAAGTTCATTTAAGTTTAATTTCGTTAAGGTAACTTTCGTTTCAAGTCCCATAAGCAATATATTTTAGATGTCTTTTACTAGGATATGTTGATCCTAGTAATCTAGTCAGTTTAGAACGTTTTAATTAACCCATGTAAATGAAAAAGTTTTTATTTACTATTACATGTACTTTTGAATCACGATCAAGATCGGTTTTGCCCTATCAACTCATGTAAATGCATTAGTAAGAACATTTTAGTTAATAAAATCTGATCGCTTCTTCTAATAAACCAAATTTTTTCATATAACCTCAAAGATAGAAAATCAAATGGATTGATATCTAGTGAATAAGGTAGGCAATGGCAATGTAGCAGAATAACTGTTTGTGTAACTGCTTGCAGATAACTGTTGATAATAACTCCCCAGGTTCCAAACCCACTGTTAATGGTGTCAAACACACTACTTCTTCATTGAGATGAGGCACCGTCCTGCATGAACCAATATTCACCAGTGTTCATACGCACATTACTACTACCTTAGTATTATCTTGCCTTCGCATTACATTATCTTATACTTAGCAGATCAGACAAATACCAATTTTTAACGATAATTCTTCGATTGAATATGACATTTTGGGAGATTTTCAAATGGTTTGGAACTGACACAAAACAAATTCCTTTTACGCCTTCTCTCACTGTACGTATTCGTAGCGCCACCTGGTAAGATTCTGATAAGTTACTTCATTTGAAAGTCGTAGGTTAATTAAAAGTCTACCGTGTATAAGATAAAGAAAAGTTTTTAAGCATAAAACAAATAATATAAAAGTTTTTTTGCATATTACACATAACAATTTGTATTATACGTAAAATAAAATTTATGCCAACACGAAATTCGAATTCGTTGGCGATGCCAGAAATGAGAAGACTGGATAATGATTTAGACAGCGTTTCTAAGAATATCTCGTCGACAGTCAGGCTGCCTGTTGGGAATTTTTTCATCTTTTCTTTACTGTGACATGCAACTGAGGGGTGCTGACAGCTAAAAGTTCTTTCTTCATTAACTGCTCTTTCAAGTTTGGGATACAAGCCCTATTTATGTACAGAAGGGAAAAGAATATCCGAATTACTTAAATGATTAAGTTTTAGTTACTCTTTTCTTTTGAAATCAAGACAAAGATTGATTTGCCCTATCAACATATCCTAGTTAAAGACGTCTGAAAATACATTACTTAGTCAGTTTCATTATCAAGAACGTTTTAATTAACCCATGTAAATGAAAAAAACTTTTATTTACTATTACATGTACTTCTTGAATCACGATCAAGATCGGTTTGCCCTATCAACACATCCGAACCCCAAACTCAACACGACATCCGAATACAAATTACTCTAGTTCATTTCAGATGGCCACTGTTGGGCAATATTTAATTTAGTATTCTTCACATTGTTGTCAGGTGGAACGATCCATTTATCAAAACCTGCCTTCGGCAGATTTATTCCCCCCTGTTCCTCTCCCCTCTCCATTTCCTTCCCCCTCCCCCCTCCGGTTCCCACCCCAGTGATCCCAGACCATCTTCCCGTTTCATAAGAGCGCCAAAATTACATCAAAACAGGCGAAATTTTCCACAGGCATACATTCATTCATTCGTCCATTCTGTCTCCGTGTGACCTTTAATGAATTTTCTGCGCCGCTGCGGCCTTGCCGGGGCGGCCTGTAAGAATGACCACTACCATTAATCACCCAGGTGCCCAAGAAGGGACGTTTCGGAAAGTTCACAGCAGAGTGCCCTGAAAATTTGGGGACGCTTTCGTCGTGCCCCAGAGGTTAATTGGCTTTTGCAGAGTGGTGATTCCCCCAAACGAGCCAAGATATTCGCCAATTAATTTTTCGCCGTTTAATTTTTCAGGGGTTGCCACGCCTGGTCTTGGGAAAATTGAAGGGAGGACAGCACCATTGTGGATGCTGCCTGTGGAAGTAGGTTTGGTATTTCATAATTGTTAATGGATAAGTAATTATTGTGAATGAATTATCATAAAAATTTCAATCAAGGCCCTCGTAGAATTGGTAATCACTTTGTACAAATTGACCAATTGAATTTCATCTGGAATACAATTGGTCAATTTTGAGCAATCGTGCAATGATCAACTCGTACAGGAGCTAGCGTGATGGTAAACTTAGGTTATAATCCGTTTGCAGGCATACGTTGTAGAGGCTGTTTTCGGAAACGAGTAGACTAGATGACGATTGTGACAACGTATGTAAAGCGTCTTGCATCGATTGTCTGGAGGAGGGATTTCTTTTTTTCTTTCATGGAACACACATGAGGGCAATTATTCCTGAAAGTACTGTCGAAAGGACATGTACACCTTTCATCGACCGTCGGTGGGCTGTTCGTTGTTTGCGTCAGTGGAACACGATGCTCAATGATGTGCAAAAGAGCAATTGGAATGTAAGCCTTTAAAATTTTTAAATATATCTTAGGTTTCACATCAATAGATTCTATATATTTATCATATATCACATATCAATTGTCAAACAGTTGTTGTGTTTGAATACTACAAACTTGACCTCAGATCATTCACCACTAGATCTGCAGAAATAAAAATAAGGCGTTAGTAGAAAATTATACAAATAACTAAATATCTATGTATTTAATTATCTCTATAATTCTGAATACATCTTAATCTACTATGGTTCAACCACTGATTGTATGGAAATGTAAACATCCGTTTCAAAATAAGAAACGGACGAATCTATTACTACCTGGGGGTGCTAGTCAGATATACGCCACGTAAAGCAATTCTGAAATTTTAATAGGGATTAGTTATTTTATTTTGATATTATGTAATTTAAAATTTTAATTAATAAAAATAAAATTGTTGTTATTAAATCATCTTCTAAAATAACTTTTATGCCACTCTGTCTGAATCTGTACTGGAACTTCTAATAAACTCAGCGAAATCATAACTGATATCTGACGTGATTTATATTACAATTACTTTAGTTATCATTGTTTTTTTTATATATATATATAAGCAAATCAACAATTCGTTTTACTCCTAAAGCCCTCTTACGAATTTCAACTTTTATATTCCTAATTTCTTTAACAGAACTTACATCGAGTATCAAAGGAATAATAAATTAATTTTCATCAACAAACTAAAACTGAAACTAAAACTATTGAAAAAAAAAACTTTGAAACTATCAAAATATTTTTTTTTTTTAAACTGTATAATTAGCATCCTCAATATTACCATCAATTCTTACCAAAAGTTCAGAATAAATGTGTCAAAATACTAGAGTATTAGAATAATGGTACTAGAAAACTTTTCATTTAAGCTCCACATTACTATCGGATTCATCAATCGAAATTTATATAATTTTTAACTAAGTTCACAAGAAGAATATGAATAATTTTTCTTATTATCAACAGGGTGAACTGATTCTATTTATTTTATTCCATACAATTTTTGACTAAGCTATTCCATTAGCTTAATCAAAACATGTAAAAATATAGATACAAGAGACTTTACGCACATTTTCATAACTACCAAGTTTCCCCATTACAATGACGGCAAATGACAGCACCATCGGGTTCAAATCTGCGCCGCCCTTCAGCACGTCAGTTTCAAACGTTTCCACTGGGCTACCAGTTCAACAAATAGTGAGCGTTAAAGCTAGTTTTAAACTAGCAATAATCAGCCTAAATCTGAACATAAATTGCTATATATTGCGCATCAAATTGGAATAATTTTTATCGAAGGAAACATGCAGGATTTTTCAATAATTCTGCTCTTAATAGATATTAACTCACGAAAGGTGGAATTATGTTGTTGTTATCTATGGCTTTTATCGTAACTCAATCCAAAGAAATTTATCCACTTACCGTAGAAACAAAAGGAACATATAAACAAATCAAAATTACAAAGGGAAAAAGACCAGGCATTCTTAACAAAAACGATCAAAAAGAATTAAAAACAAGTTAAATGTTCTAAGGATAAAAATTTAAAACTGAAAGCACCTAATAAAAAGCACCATCCTAATAAAAATCTGTATTATCAAGACATGTTTTCTCTGGCCCTCCAGTGCACAAATTACCATTCTGTTGCAAGCCCAGTCCCGAGCAAACAAGTAGATGGACCTTATTAATTTCTCTGCCTTACATAAAACACATATATCAGAGTTCACAATCCCTATTATGACCAGGCAATCGTGTCCTGCTCTTAATCTAAAACTGACAACAGCCTCTTTGCGAGTTTTTTCCACTCAATAAAGGCAACTTTCCAGGTTATAATTCAATTACAATAAACTGCTTTTTAACACTGTTTAACAAAAATTATTTTCTTATTTTTTTCCGAGCCGACATATTTATCACTTTCACTAAGAAAGTCATTACCATCTCCTCCACATACTCAGAAACCGAATCCTATTTTTATTTTCTTATTATCCCATTAGCAGCTTCTTTTCTTTTTATCGTTATTCGCAACACCACTTATCAATGTTGACAGAAAAATAATGATATTATCCACATCCGAACATCATCTATAATCCATAACGTATAATACCTTCACGGTTCTCCGTGAGTGTTTATTGGAAGAATGATTTCACTTGACTCGGAACATTCATCACTTTTTACCTAAAATAAACTCATCATGTTTCTGATTGCAAGGCATGAATTCACAATGAGTTGGAAGGACGCGATACGCTTTACTGAGTGTGACTCGTTCAGTAGACTTTCGGTTTCATTTAAAAGTTACCGCCAAAACATTGTATTATGCCAAGCCAATTTTCGGACAAAGGTAATCTTTTGAGATCATCTTTGATAAGTAGTCCTCGGTTATTTGCATTTAGTGTGATTGATTATTGTTTTCATAGGATTATTATAATCATTATGATTTACATAATAAGTGATTAGATTTCATTGTTTTTGTCAAATTTTATCCATTGATGACTAATGTTGTGGTAAAACAATATTACATAAAATAGGTTTTTTTTCTATTTCTTGTGTATCAAGTCTTTTTTTTTTCTACATGGTATAGATGGAAGTAATTTGATTACGAGGAACAAATTATATTTGGTACCGCATGATGATTTTTTATAACGACGAGTTGTTCTTAAACAGTTTAGGATATTTATTGGTAAAATTGCTTATCGCAAAGTTAATTTTCTATGGAAAAAATGCGAAAAAAAAATTAAGAAAATTTGTAAAATTTAAACAAATCTAAATATTTTTTAAATAATTGGAATGGAACTTGGAACTATTGTTAATTTAAAGAACTTTTATTGTTGCTTACATGGTACAAAGTGCATGGTACAATTATTTTTAAAAAACTTAGTGATTTTTGCTACTGTCAACGATTAAAAAATGTTTTGAATAAGAAAAAAAGCGCAGAATTTTTCGATGCCTCTCTTAAAAACTTTGAAAACACTGTGCTTCTTTTCTTCTTGGATCAATCTCCATTTCAAATTCCAAAATTTTGCGATTAAGGCGACTTTTCAAACAATTTTTTTTTTTTTTTTTTAATTAAAGACACTTCTTTTTTTCACCATCCCTGCTTTCATTGACGGCTGATGTCAGATCATCCAATACTACATTCGTCATTTATCTACGTCATTCTCGATTAATTCCATGACTTTTATGTTTTAAATATCTGAAAATCCTTTTTTGCCAATAGCTTTTTGCAATTAGTACGGTTTTTTTATTTATTTTTTATTTTATTGTATTTTTTTTTACTTCATCATCAATTGTATGAAATACTGTATGGAAACAAGGCCACTTTGCATAAATATCACTGAAATTCTACAGTTTGACAAATTAAACGAGAAAAATAAAATATTAAAAATAGCCTTCTATAAATCCCAATCAGCAAAGCTTTTCTATATCTATTATGATTAATTTTTTTTTGAGATACTTAATGCCACAAAATTTTTGTATATTTAATTATTTTAATGAAATCGTTCATTTTTTGAGCGAAAGGTAATAGTGAATTGAATAATAATGAATTGAAATTCATACTAATTAGAGAAAGACTTTTTTTATTTTTAATTGTGATGCAAGTTTGCATTGAGAACTTCTCTTTTTCAGATCCATGAATCTAGTATAATTTGAAAAGAACATGCCTCTGGAGTGACATCTGAAGTTTAACAATCTTCCCGTATCTCCTGAAATCCAAGGATAAGTGTGCTTTCAGATCTATGTTAAAAATAATAAAATCATGTGAAATAAATTTAACGTGATTATACTAATTATTTTCTAATAGAGAGTGTTGGTAAACTGTTTTGAAAAATAAAGGATGTGATAGTATCCCTCTAGATGAACAACATTTACTTTCACAAAAGAATCCCTTCAAAATTCATACAACATGAACAAATCATTACCACAAAGTCACTTCTGCCTGCAGAAGAAGCATATCTCCAGAACATCTTTATAGAAGATTTGGCGCATACAGATTTTCAGTTAAATGGACAGGAAAATATTGGTGTGTGAGATATCTGCAGAAGATCTTATCGAATTGTTGCAGCGAACTGGATAGGGCATGATGCTTTAGTGGCTGGAGCTGTGGGGCTCAGTTAACAAGTTTCGGGTTCAAATTCGGGCAGCTCTATGGATGTTTATAGACGTTCGGAAGGTGTAGTTCGGGTCTCATATGGCCGTAGAGCATTACGAAGCCAAGTCAGACTTCTCAACATATTCCCAAACTATATAGGGCCAACTCAGCTCTAGACACAGTGATGTGGTATAGTAGTAATAAACAGGATAAAAAAAGTCACCAGGATACTTCGAGAAAATGTGCCAATCTTTTATTCACTGATCTGAATCGCAGAAGGGTAACTTTGAGCACTACTTGGAACATCTACTTTGAATCGTTTCTGATTTAAGTAAATGGGATTGTGCACCATATAATTTCAATAATTTTATTTCGTTTTAAAGTTAAAAATAACTCTATGATTATTACAATGTTTATCTGGTATTCTATTGAAGAATACAACCCTAAGTTACATAGTAAATAATGATACTCTTGATGGGCATTATCCCACCTGTTATTTAATTTGTTTCCGAATACGATGTTTAAAACTTTGGAGGTATTGCATAATATTCATTGTTGTTAAGGTTTTCAAATTAAACTATGCAATTGAAATCGATTAAATTCAAATACAGAAACTTTTCGTTATAGAATGCATGCCAGGGAAACGGAAAAGAAGAATATTGAGACCACAATATAACCGACTGCTTTATATGTATTGTAATGTTAGTTAAAATTATCATTGCAGGTAATTTGGAACCATCAATTGAATTTGATAGTAAAAGATATAACTTTAATTTATAGAATTATTCTCATCTTGTGATACATATTTCTTCTTTTTTGGTGGCGCAACAGCCCCATGGTGAGCGAAGACCGTCTGCCTACTGTCTACTTACTGTCATGAGATGTTTTCTTTTTACGAGGTAGGGCTGTCAGTTTTATGCCCAACAGTCATGTTAAACCGAGACCTACCGGTTTAAAGTGGATACCGAACCACTACAAACATCCACAGAAATCGAACCCGAAACCTGTGGCACCGCACACTAGTTACTCGGTTATCAAGGCCGTCTTCTGATATAGTACCCTACTATAATTTTAATTATAATAGCATTAAAAATAAAATCTTCGTTCTATTTGTATGATATTTAAAAAAAGTGAGCAAAATATTCGCATTCACAATTATAACTAAACGCATTTAAATTATTGTATTAATAATTAACTTTAAATAAAAGTTGATTATTAATACAATCATCACAAAATAAATATTTCATATACAGAATAAATTTTTCTCATTCAACTTAATTTATAAAACGTTTAACTAACTGCCTGTGTTTAATAAAGTACATGTATACATTCATAACAAATATGCATAACAATCTTTAATAAAAGTATATTCTTTGTTCGAATGTGTTTTTATTCTTGAATTTTTAATTATTTTTTTATTTTTAATGTAAAAAAATAGGCCATTATTTTCTATTGTTGGCTGCTTTCAAGAAAACCTCGCTATTTTAGTTCATTTAAATATTTTAATATATTTATTTATTAAAAAAAAAAAACTTTTTTTTTGTAAAAAATTATCATTAAAAAAATAAAGTAAATATTTACTTATTTATAAAAATTTTTTTTAAATAAATAAATATTTATTTATTTTTTAAAATAAGTTTTATAAATTAGCTTAATTATATAACTTATTTTAAACTTATTATAAAAAAAATTCTAGGAATATTGGGCAATATCTCCACAAATTTTAAATAAGGTGTTTAAAACCCAATTCATTTAACCCCAATTCGTTGGTTTAAGGATTAACATTAAAACAATTGCAATTTAATCCAAGTTAATAATGAACATTAAATTTTCCTTTTTCATATATAAACAGAATTGATTTATATATCACTATATCTATAATTATCTTCACAGACGATAATAGACATAATTGCTGAGTGATAAATCACGAAACTATACCAGCAATCATTAATGAAAACAATGTGAAAATATTGCTCTGAAGCAAAACTTAATCTTTCTTTAGCTGAAGCAAAACTATCAGCAACTTTGATACGTATCAAGACCATGTGTTGCTGTTAATAAATATCTAATGTACTTTAAAATCTTTCCCTAACTATACATCAGAGAAGGGACAATGAAAGTATCCCATGCTCCCTTTCGCCCACCCCAGCGTGCACCCCCGCGTCCCCATTTAAAAATTCAAACACGGTCTGCACTCTTTTATCGGGCCATTAGCCCTATAACTGCCCCCTTTAATCCCTAAATGGGTGTTTGTATTGGGGTTAATAAAGGAAAAATATGGCAGAGACTAGATTTACAGTGTTTACTCTCTGCAGACCAGGTTAACGCTTTTTAAAGGAGAGGGTTGTCTTTTGGAACAATTTGGAACTGATTTATAAGAGGGCTGGTCAACTTAATGGAAGACAGGTGACGTTCCAAAGTCACGTTTCACGTATAAATTTTAGAAGTTGTTCATTTAAAAAAAAAAAATTATTATGGATCTAGGCTATTTAAAGGTAAAAATGGGGTAAATAGTATGGGATATTTTTAAAGAGGTTTTACTCATTTGTGGGTTGATATATTTGCATGGGTGCATTTATAAATTAAAGGTTGACGGAAATAATAAATAAAAAGTTTCTGATATGGATTAAATTGATCTTTATTTCTGATTCGCGTTTTTGAATCTTATTGTTACTTTAATTTTTTTCAAATAATTTGTATTGCAGGTGAATAAAGCGTTTCATCTGATCAAATGGAATGAAAAAGACCATTTCTTCTTTTACAACAGATAAAGAACGAATTTTAAAAGTTGTTATTTAAAAAATTATTATTATCTAGGATGTTAAAAGGTAAAAATAGTGTAAATAGCACAATCATTATTATCTATATACGAGTTATATCTTAAAGATGTTTTACCTATTTGTGGGATGATATATTTGCAATGGTGCATTTATAAAGTAAAGTTTGACAGAAAAACAAATATTTCAGAACAAATGGTTTGTATTAAATTGATTTTTATTTCTGATTTCTGTTTTAATTTTTTCAAATAATTTGTATTGCAGGAGAATAAACGTTTCATCCGATCAATTGGAATGAAAAATATCATTTCAGCTCTTACAAAGGATAAAGAATTAATTTTAAAAATTGTTCTTTAAAAAATTATTATGGATATAGGCATTGCAAGTGGGTGTAATGTGGCACATCTTGCTATGATAAAATATTATCATGCTGAATCTATTGCATATTTCCAAATATCGGTCTGATGGACTAGAAGTCAGCAACCAGGAATTTAACTACTACAACATTTAACATATTAAATTGGCATACAATACAATTGCTGAAATTTTCCCCGAAAAGTTTGAAGATTATGGAATTTATTATTTTGAAATTTTAATTGATGGTCATTTTTCCTAGTTTATCGTGGCTAATCGGAGTAGGGAAGTATCTTCTGTTAAGAAAAGTGCTTGAGCACAAAAATGGCTAATCTCCAGTTACTGATGGCAACAGTGAGTTGATACCTTTCTGGAGGATTTTCAAAGGAAATATTTTACATATCATATTGAGAAAGCCTGCAAACTATAGTAAGGAGTTCAAGTTCCTGCGAGACATCAAATATTTTACAGCAATACTGTATCAAATATTTTATCCCAATGCTTTATACTACATGTATGCTTATTCTTTATTGGTTCTCAGCACACTTGAATGAAACAATTTGAAATTTATACAAAAGTGATAACTATTTTTTTTACAATAATTATTAAAGAAATTAGAATTTAAGTTATGCTAGCATATTGAAATTTTATGGTTTCTAAAAAATAGTTTCTCAACGTATTTTAGCACATTATGTTTTCATTAAATCTGATGCAAATATATCAAAACACAAACTTTTAATTAAATATTTATCTTGAAGAGGGACGAACTTCTAAATTTAGCCAAATTTTATTTGGTACAGTAAAGTCATCTACTGCTAATAATAGCAGGGTTAAAGAAAACGCGGATGCTTAATTATGATTTCGTATATATATTTTTTCATTTAAAAATATATATAATTTTTTTTTAAATTAACAAAAAATACACATAATTTTTTTTTACATGAAACTATAGAGTGATAAAATAACAAAAGAAAATTTGTGGGATTTGTATTTTAGAAAGAAACTAAAAGAGTCTGGAATGGCTTAAACAATAGAACATTGGATTTATTTACGAATTGGACCACCTCGATTCAAAACTTGACAAGCAATACCGTATTGAAAATTCCTGTGCCTATGTGGAAAATGGACATTGTAAATATGTCTTTGCTGGATTCAAGGCGGGGAAGGAGAGGTCCATGACCCCCCCTTTCCGTCTTCAAAGGGTTCATTCCCAGTCGTTAGCACCAATTTCGGTAGAAGCAATGATAATTTTTCCTACACAACGACTTAGACTTCTGGTTTGAATGTTCCTAAGCCGCCATCATAGAAACTTTGCTACTTGAAATAATTAACTTAAATAGATTTAGATCACCTTATATCATGAATGTTATGAAGATAGATCTGTTATAAGTGACTTCTGTATAACACTATCGGTATGTCATATAATGTTACCTACGAGTTATTAAACGTAATTAAAATAGTGGAATGTTGTCACAGTCAATTGTTGAATCTATGCTTTAGGTATAGTCCTAGTCAGTCGTATGTCACAGTAGAACTTGTTTGTTAGGCATTTCCACTACTTCAATACAAATCTAGGTTAATTACCTTGAAAATAGCCATTTTGCTAAGAAAAGCATTTTATTTTTCGATAAGAAGAAACGTATATTCTCTTTAATGATGCCTCTTAACAAAATTATAGATAGATTCGAAATTTTCGGACAACTTCTAATTATAGTAAGCATTCCACTTTGAAGAGAAAAAAAAAAAAAAAAAAAAAAAGGAAGCATTTTATAAAAAAAAAATTGTAAAAACAGGTTTTTTTTGTTTGTAATTGTTTCAGGTATTTTTGTATAATCTTTCCAAGCACACTCCTCATGTGTCAACTTCAGAGTAGCAATTTTCCACAGATTACTCCGCCAAACAATAAATGACACACAAGCAGCCAGAATCATCTAGCGATGTGGAGCGCATATTTAGAAAGCTTTGTCAACATAAAATGTGCAAAAAATTTTTCAGCACCATCCCTACTGCATCATTATTTACCTTCAAAATCAAAAACAGAGCCAAATTTATGCCATGATCTCTCTTGACAAAGAACTGTGAGTAACCTTTTCCTGAGGAAAATGCTTCTTTTAAGTAGGTGGAGGAAGTTTAGGATTAAGCAACTTTTTCTCAGACATAACTGAATTCTTCTTAGAAGAAAATGGCGCCATGGTTCCCGAACCGAGACATTATTATATAAAGAAATCGGCTCCGGTAAAAGCAAAATATCGCCAAAGTGAGACCTTAATTGATAAATCCTTAAGAAGATGCATCCTGGTTCGTGTTAATGAGCTCAGCTAACGGGTAGGAGTGCTTTGGTTTGGGTTCCATTGGTTGCACGCATTGCTGTCACTGCTTTCAAAAACAAGGAATTTTAATGACGATTATGACACCATGTCACGACAATCGCATTGTCTGATGGGATTTTTTAAGTTTTCTTCAATAGGACACGCAAACGGATGTAATTACCTTTAAACGTCTTCCCAGATAGCTATGTCCTTTCTTCTTTCATTACTGCGGCATGATGGTCAATTGTTAGCGCTCTGGCCTTTGGTACCACAGGCTTCAAAATGGCAAATAATTCAAAATATTTTACGATTCTTCTGAATTTTAAATTAACAAAAATATACTACTGAATAAATCGACTGAATAACAAAAAATACTATTTTCTTTTTTAGCGTTTAAGGTATGAAATTATTTACCGCATACTGAATAACTAACTAATTCTCGCACTACAGCCCATGGTGGGACAAGGCCATCTGCATATTGGCAGATTTCGAGACAGGAGATGTGGTTGGTTGTCAGCGCTATGGTCAATGCTCTACAGTCATATTAGACCTGGCTAGCGTTCTGGCTCCACAAGTTTCGTTCCGAATTCTGGCGGGTAGTGGTTCGGAATCCGCTTTACGCTGTAGGTCCGGGTCTCCTGCGACTGTAGAGCGTCTGGGAGCTCATTCACCCACATCATTCCCAAAACTGTAAGGGGCAACTCAGCTCTAGGAACAGTGATGTGGTGTGGTGTAATGGTAGTAGTAATCATATTAGACCGGGATCTATGGTTTAAAGTGGATTCCGAACCACTACAAAACATCAATGGCGCCGCTGAGAGTCGAGCCTGAAGCCTATGGCACCGAACGCTAGTACATCAGGCTAGAACATCAGGTCGCAATGTATAACTAAAAATTTGGTTATTAATTGATTCATAAATAACAAGGAAAATAACGGATACTTGATTGGTTTATTGTATGTTCTGTGGATTGGTATGATTATCCAGTAAAAGAAGAAAGTCATAAATAGGATAAAGAATTTTTCTATGAAATATTTTAGTAGATGAATTGAAATATTTTCTACAAATAGATTAAAATTTATTGAATTTTATTGAATTTATTTCATTTCATTTCATTTTTTTTTAAAATTTTATTTGAGGGCCAAATTCTTCAAATCCCGATTTATATTTTAAAATTTGATTTATATTATATAAGAAATTTCTATTTCATTTAAAGTTCTCTCTCTAAAAAAAAAAAATTAAATTGTTTTAATTACTACTCTTACTTTAAACGAATAAATAAATAAAAAAAAAAAAAATGAATGAAATTTAGTAACTCAAATAATTTTGATTCGCATCGCATACCTGTCCCTAAAGATTCTTTCATCAGAAAAAAAATAAAAAAAAGCAAACGATTTTTCTCCTAAAAGAAAGAACTAAGTTGCCAAATTCCGCGCCTCCCCCACCGAGTGCCAGGAAGGGAATTAATGCCGTTCATCAGAGGACTAATCGCTTGCCAGGGACACCTGGTGGTCTGAAGGAGAATTAATTGTCGCCTAATCTACAAGACGGAGACCAAACCACGCCCTAGAAGTGCGCTGATTGGTCCGCACGGCCGATTCATCTCAGCATCCTATGTTCCCTTTAAAGCACAGAATAATCGCTATTGGCCATTAAATACGCAATTATTGAGTAAAATCGTTTTCATACATGGTAATGACGAACTGGAGAATTTTTTTTTCACATCGGAAGCTCCATCATTCCCGCACCCACCCTCATATTCTATCGTCTGCTTCTAAAAGCGCTCATTTTTTTTATCTCCCGTCATCACTTTATTTTTTGATTGGACGTTGGAACTTTTTTTTTTAATACACTACACGTATGTTTTGATCCGTGGCGAGCGTTGAAGTTAAAAACGTTGCGGATGAGAAACACAAAAGACCCTTTCCTTTTTTTTATTGTTTTGGTTACCTTTTTTTTTTTTTTAAGTTTTTTTTTTTTTTTTTATCTTATGTATCGGCGCCGCTACTCTATTACACGAGGTTTTGATACAAAAAAACTAACGAGTTCTATTCAACAACAAAAGGTAGGAGAGGACAATGCTTTCATCGAATTTTTACGCATTATTATTTTCCCCACTCCAATACCTTTTTTTTTTACCTCCGAGGTTTTAATTAGAGCTTAAATATTTTTTTTTTTTTCTCTCTATCTCTCCATCCTTTTTTTTTTTATCTTTCCTAGTCTGCATGATTAACTAATATGCAGCCCTCTGGATATATATAAAAAAAAATAAAGAACAAAAAAATTTTTTTTTTTTTTTTTCCGTACCGAACTCGGCCTTTAATTTCTTCTTACGGTTTTTGCGGAACTATTTTCCCGCTCATTTTTTTTTCTTCTTTTCTGTTCGTTATTTTATTTATTTATTTATTTATTATTTTTTTTTTCCCTGCATACCCGTAACCGCGCGCGCGCCAAAAATTAATCAGGAGACACCGTATCGGCCTCATTAGAAAAGAATGTCTTAGAACGACAGATAATGAAGTTTGCGGAAATTTACGCTGTAAATAGAAAAAAAGGAGGGAAGAAAGAACGGGTATTGAAAAAAAAATGAGCATAAAAATTGGGAAAAATCTGCGACACGCACAAAAAAAAAATACCCATTTCCCACTTTTTCTGCTCATCCCCATATCAGTTTAATGGTTTATGTCCCATTTTTCAATGCGGTTTATGGAAGAAAGGCTGTCGGCATAAACGACACAAAGGAAAGCATCATGTGGTCTTTTGTAGCAGAGGTAAGATTAATGGTTCCCTTCCGAAACTATTAAGTGGACTTCAAAATAATTTTGCACTATTAGTCAAAGCAACTTAAGAACTCTCTTTAGCTAATGGAGGATGGCTAATACGCCAACTATTATAGGCCCTCAAGAAATTCCGCCGCATTGCGCCCCAGAAAATCCAATCGACTGGAGGCTGGGCATTACCGCCTTGCCGTGAAATATTTTGCTAATTTGATTTATGAGCTTTTAAGGTAGCTCCTCATTATGGCGAAGTTAACACATTCCATTAGATCGGGATGATTTATTCTGGCTTGTCAAAAATCTGCGGCCCGCAACGGACTGAGCGCTTTGGAAATAAAACGGAAATGATCTCGCCAACAATGCAGATCATTCGCATTCTTAATTCAGCTTATAGACTGAAAACAATTACAAACATCATCAAGGATAATCTAGGATAATGTTGGATGCTTATGCAACGGGGTTCAAAAGTTTAGAATTTAGAATGTAAGGTAAAAGAAAGCTATAAAATTGCAAAATTTACACTGCCTCTTTACATAGGACCTGGATACTTGATGACTGAATATAAAAAGAAATTACAGACGTGGATAATACAATATATTCATTAACTGAGTTTTTACTTACAGTTATAGTAATGCTAATTTTCAATGTTAATTTGACATGCTCAATTCAATTAACAAATGGAAAAAATAAAATAACAATAGAGACGACAAATGAGAAAAAAAGATCCCAAATACTAAATTAGCATTTGGGGAGATTATCTTTATAATTTAAATAAATAGTAATAAATTTAGCATTAACCAGGTTGCACTAAGGAGAACGCAATTTTTTGCCAAACACCCAAGGAGGCATCTGGGAGATTAGTAGCCTCTTCTAGCCTAGCTATAACCTAATTTTTCAATAACACTTTAAAATCCAAGTTACGGAAGATTGACTCAAAACCTAATGGTAAAGCGTGCCCCGACTTGTGGCCCAATGGTAACGTATACAGCAAGGCTGAGGTTCGAATCAGTGGAGGCATAATTTCAGTCATTGTTTTCAGAAACGAAGAGACTCGATGGCGATTGTATGTAAAACCGATAGTTAGGGCTGGAGAGTTTTTTAGGTTTTCTCCCATGCGATACAATGAGGACAATTAGCACTAAAACCATCCGGAAAACATCGTCCTCACCAGTCGGTGGGATGTCCATGGCCTACATGATGTTCCACTCACCTTTCTAACTGATAGGGGCTACATAGCCCTAAGTAAGGGGCTGAGGAGGAGAGAAAAGAAAAATTACAACACGTGCAGAATTGTAGGTTCGAGTCCGCTAGAAGAGTGAATTACATTTAATGCTTTCAGAAACTAGAAAATACAATGCCCATTTTGATAATGTAAAATAAGGTTTCGATTCAAAAAGGATGAAACAGGTAATATATGAATTAGTTATAATTTTTTTTATTTCAAGAAAATAAATAAACTTTTTAGGATACATTGACTATTTTTCGTATCGTTCTTATGATTTTTTGCTCATTATCAATTTATAAAAGTAGCGAGTAGCTAGAGTAGTTCAGTTCAAAACTTAGCAAGTAATACGAGCCAAAAGTTTTCATGTTTTAATTCAAGCAAGGATGAATTAGTTGACAGGAAAATATTTCTATTGGGTTCAAGTGGGAGGGAAGTGGGTGATGCCGTTCGTAGCCATATTCCTTCGAATAGCACACACGAAAAAAAAAGCAACGCTGTCTCACCAAAGTGGTAGTCTCATGGAAAGTAATCAAATGGTGTCATTAGTACCCCCTTAGAAGTGTAAAAGTCCTTACAGATAAAAAAAAAGTCTACAAAAGGTAATTTGAATCAAAAGTATTGGTTTCTTAGAAGATTCCAGATTTCGTTGGCCGGTTTTTTTTTTTTTTTTTTGTTGTTGTTGTTGTTGTTGTTCAGCAAAAAAAAAAAAATCGAAATTATCTACGTAAAACTCATTTAATAAGCGTAAGTATTTGATATTTTTTTCTAATGCAGCTGGCACTTAGACATTTACGTCTTTGATGTCTTAAGGCAAGCACTGCACAGATGTTACTCACTTTGCAGTACCCAGGGAGCACGTGTAACTTGAAGATAAACCATGGACGCTGAGTAACAATGCCCCCGAAACGCTCTACGATCCTATTAGACCGGGACCTACGGTTTAAAGTGGATTCCGAACCACTGCAAACATCCATGGCACCGCTGGGACTCGAACCCCAAACCTGTAGTACCGAGCGCCAGAGCGCTAGCCACTCGGCCATTCAGACCCTCCAAGTATTTGATATTGTATTAATCATTTTTAATGAATCCTAGGAGGCCTTACGTCCAAGTGACTAGCGCTCTGGCGCTTTCTGCACCACTGGGATGCACTCTGTTTAATTGTTTAATATATACGATTACACACGATGTCAACCGATGTTCGACAACAAAAGAATCTAACTAGTTTTCCTTCTGTGGTAATTTTAATGGCAAGTATTTTATAACAATTAACATGTCCACGAAAAAAAACGAAATAATATAATTTGAAATAATAGCATCCCAAAGTGCTATTACGATGCAAGATTCTCAAAGACTCTTCGTCTTGGTTCATGCATAGTGGTTCAATCCACTTTAATCTGTCTTTTATCCTGTCTGAGCGTTGGGCATAGGGCTAACAACCCTACCCCTTAAAAAAGAAAACATCTCATGTTTCGGAATCTGAAAGTAGGCAGAACTCCTTGGCCCACCATGAGGAATCCTAATAAAAAAAAAAAAGGATTGCAAGTTTCATATCCCATATGTTTATACTTTAATCTCGAAGTTGTGGATTCAAGCCCACATTGGGCGCTGCGTGAAAGTGGGAAATAGGGTTAATTATGATCAGCCCAAGTTATGTAACAATTGTTCATTGAATTTTTAGGTTACATACGGACAAACACTAAAAATTAATTACGTAATAAAAAGGAAAATTGTGATATTCAACTACACCAGAATAGTCCTCGACTATTACTGAGAAAGTACAGTCACTGTAAAGAGGAGTTATTGATGCGCTGCAGAAGGTGTTACCAAGTGTAGGTGTTATCATAAAAAGAGGTTACGAACTTAGAATTGAATTTTAATTGCTGATGGTACGTTAACTGCAGATCCTTGAAGAAAGTAGTGATTTTATAGATATAGATTTTATTATTACCTTGAAATCAAAATAACGGAAGGGAATTCTTTTGGAATGGAAATTCTTTTATCTCTAGTATTTTAACATCATTTGGATAAATTGACATAAAGCAGCATTAGCAAATATATATCTCAAAGCACCTAGTCAAGTTCAAGTTTGAAGGGAAAGGCAAATGAAGTTAATAAGGAGGCGGTTTACCTCCATTTTAACTTTTATCTTCAATGAAATTCGGAAAATCTCGTCATCTAAATTATGAAATTATTGTCAAGATCGTTTAAATAAGCATTTTTCTCATATATAAATATTTGGTGTCAAAATATTGAAAACAGTTGATTAAATATTTTGATAATTAACCGAATAGGGAGCATAAACACAAAGCGTACTAAATTAAAGTCAAATTTTGCAATTAGTCCAAAGGATTGACTGGATAAGATTACAAGGTTTGAAATTACTTAACCCCACTGAAAATGGAAACGATTTTGAGAAAGTTTTTTTTTTTTTATTATTATTATTATTTCCAATGTCAAGGCAATACAAAAAAAATGGGAAAAATACAAAATAAAGATACATATGTGTACAAAAAGGATTCAACAAAGTTGATCAAAGTCATTACCTTAAGAATTCTCTAGATTACGAGCCGATTGCCGCCGTCTGGGATTCGCCATGAAGTGCCAATCAACGCTGGAAATTTCTTTTGATTGAAACAACCACCAGCATTCCATTGCAATACACGCAATCCAACCGGGCGGCGATTAGGATAGCAGTGAGAGTTCATCCCGAAAACTGTAAACCACTTAGCCGTATAGAACATTGCCCAGGGTGCACCACTAGGAGGTAAGTCTATATTGCACCCCATTTTGAGAAAGTAAATTGTTTTATTAAATTATAGTTCCATTTTTATTTTAAATGTCAAATTTTTGCATCCTGTTTAAATTTCATAACTGAAGAAAGAAATGCAATGAATATATTTAAATTTATAACTCATTTGATATACTATTTTGATAACGATGACTTTGACAATATTAGTGATGAAATGAATTATTTAAAATATCTTTTAATTAAATAATATATTTCGTATTGATATTTTTCATTGTTATACGTTTTATTATTTCATTAATACATTTTTGCACATGTTATATTTTTATTCATCATATTGTTAATAAAATAGCAAGCAGAAAATATCTAAAGAATTTATCTTTTAGTTAATGCCATAATTTTTAAAATGACAAATATTCATTTTCTCATTTAATATGCAGCAAAAATATGCAAATGGATTTTTTTTAAATTATTTTTTAATTTAATATCTTTTGTATTGATAATTATTATTATATATTTTATAACATCATTAATACATCTTTTGCACATGCTATATTTTTATTTATCAAATCGTTAATAAAATACTTAGCAGAAATTATAAGAATGTATCTTTTAGATATTGCTATAAGTTTTAAATGACAAATATTCCTTTTCTAACTTAATATGTATAAAAAAAATGCAAGTGGATTATTTTTTAAAATTAGTTTTTAATTTAATAATATCTTTTGTATTGATAATTGTTATATATTTTATAACTTCATTAGCACGTCTTTACACAAGTTATATCTTAATTCATCAAATCGTTAATAAAATATGAAGCAGAAAGTAACTAAAGTATTTATCTTTTAGTTATTGTCATAAGTTTTAAAATGACAAATATTCATTTTCTCATTTAATATACAGCAAAAATATGCAATTGGATTATTTGATTAAATTATTTTTTTAACTACAAATAATTGATTACATGAAAAGAAATTTTGTTACTATCTTTGATTAAAATCTATCAAACATTAATTATTTTGAGTACGATTTTTTTTTTACGGGATACATTAAATGCTTGTATACCGAAATACCATCTACAACCACATAATTGTCGTTTCTCCCCTACCCCTAATTTAAACTCTCAGTGAAAATTAAAACAGATATGCCTGCCTTTAATGCTTTATTGATAATCACTAATTGTTTCTTTGAATTATAAATAACAAAGTCGAACTTTATTGAAGATGTTTTCAGAAGATAATGCATCGGATAAATAATTAGAGAAAACTTCTAAGAAGTTAATTAGAAATTTCGTCTGATAATTATCAATTATTTTCCCAAAGTCGATCTTGTTTAAAGTTACCGTTTTCCCGCTAATTGAAGATTGTTATCTCGGAATTAAATGATATTTTCCAGAAACTTTTAATGGAAGGGCTTATGCTTTTGTTTTTAGGATAATTATCTGAATAAGGTTTTTTTTTTTACTAATGTTTATCTGTTCAAGTTGTGTGGAAAAAATGCAATTATAAAAGTTAATGAAATTCAAATATATTTCATTTTGAACATTACATTTGTCTGGGGGATTCATTAGTGCTTTTTCCGATACATAATTTGTGCGCAATATTAATGAAATCTCTCAGAATTAGACAGGAGTTAAATTGTGTGCCTTCAATATTAGAGTTTTGAATCTCTGGCATAAAAAATATTTTGAATGAAGGTAATGATAATTTTGAAAAAAAATGTTTAGTTTAAGTGTTTATTATTTTAAATTTTTTTCAAACGTTATAAATTTGCGCTGAATGTATAACACAATTATGCTTTCTGTCATCTTAGAAATATTGTAATAAACATCAATTAAACATTAATGAAAAATATTAAGCATTAATGAAATTCAAATATAATTCATTCTGAACGTAAATTTTGTCTGGGGATTCATTAGTACTTTTTCCGATACACAATTTGTGCGCAATATATATGAAATCTCAGAATAAGACACCAGTTAAATTGTGTGCTTTTAATATTAGAATTTTGAATCTCTGGCATAAAGAAATATTTTGAATGAAGTTAATGATAACCTTGAAAAAATTTTTAGTTTCAATGTTTATTATTTAAAAAAAAGCATTTTAAGTGTTATAAATTTGTCCTAAATGTATAACACATTTCTAGTTTCTGTCATCTTAGAGATATTGTAATAAACATTAATTAAAAATTTTAAAAATTCATTTGATAATTATTGCAAAATCTGGCGAACTTAGTAAATTTTGAAAACAATGAAGAAGCCATTGATTGATATATCTTGCATAGGGTTAGCGCCCTGACGGTTAATTGGCTAGCGCTCTGGCCTTTGGTACTACAGGTTTCGGGTTCGAATCCTGGCGGTGGCATGGATGTTTGTGAGGGGTTCAGAATCCACGTTAAACTACAGGTCCTGGTCTAATTAGCCTAAAGTGTGCACAAAATGACCGTCAGACTAAAATTGCATAAGATTAATTTAATAAATTTATTCTCCACCAATTGCTTCATATTCAATTTATTACCTGTAGATTAAATAAATAATGGTCAATAATTAATTAGAGGCCTGATGGCCGATTGACTAACGATCTGGTGCTCGGTGCCACCGGGTTTTGGGTTCGAGTCCCGGTGGTGCTACGGAGGTTTGTTGTGGTTCGGAATCCACTTTAAACTATAGGTCTCTGTCTAATATGACTGTAGAGATCAGTTGTAGGGCTGACAACCATACTCCGTAAAAGAAAACATCTCATGGTTCGGAATCTGCCAGTAGACAGACGGCCTTGGCCCAACATAGACCTGTCCACCATTGAAAATGAAAATTTAATTAACTTTCGGGCCAAAAATTTTGAGAATAATAAAAACACTTTGAAACCAAAAAGTGTAAGCATTTATTTACAAACAAAACTGGCAGTGATTTGGTTCTTCTTTTCTATGGTAATTTTTTGCGAACTTTGGGTTTATCAGACCGGGATCTACAATTTAACGTGGATTCCGATCCCTTAGCAAACATCCAGGCCACAGGTGGATTCGAACCTGAAGCCTGTGGTACCAAAGACCAGAGAGATAGCCAATTGTCCACACAAAACTGGTAGAGATAGTAAAATGTTGAATATTTGGGCTATATTACGTTGTGTGTGTATCAATATTTCTTACAAACTATTATTTTGAGAGACGTAATTATTTTTTCATTATATCCTTAACTATTTTATCACGAGCATCATGAAATAATACTTAATTTCAATTAGTTACTGTAACTGTAACAAGTGCGAATAATTTATTTAATACCTATGCATTAAGCCGATAAAAATTTTTTAATGTTTTAAGATATGAAAACTCAGATTGTATAATAGACTGAACAGCTTTATCTTGAAATATTTTTGAATTCTGGTTTTCAATATTGAATCATTTTTTCAAACAAAATTAAAATATTTTGTATTTTGAGTGGGTTATATTTTTCAATAGATGTACCAGGCGTTAACAAATATATATGTGTGTTATAAAATATCGTACAAAGAAATTCCTAAAAATTCAATTCCCATAAAAATTTCACAACATTTTAATTTGTATGAATGGTATGACTTTCCTGGTAATTCCTTTTTACTTTTATGGCTAGGTCGCATGATTCATACAAATTACACGAATTATATTATTAGTATGCATGTTATGGATCACTGAATTAAAAAATATTCTCAATAGTAACTTACTCAAACTGAAAAATCTATTTACATACGTTATTGGAAAATATAAATTGATCTGTGGTCATGTTATGTATTTGGGCGAAATTCCTCGTTGCTAAATCAAACGATTAATTTAAATAAATTGAATCATTTAATTAGAAAGTTTTGATACGAATAATTTAAAAACATTCTTACCAGTAACTAATTGATTGAAATTATAGTATTGGATTTAATAAGGATATGTTTCGATACGATATGATCAAGTCTAAACGATACTTTGACATGAATCGGTTAGTACGAATCTTTCTGAAATTTTATTTAAACATTGAGAATTATTGAGGTGATTCAAATTAATCATCTTAGAAGTAAAAAGAATTTCTCCATCACAAGATATACCTTATCCTCTATATTTCTTATAAATGACTATTTATCTTTGTTTTACTTTACAATGCTTATTTCTTCAATTATTCTTATTATTACGAGATGCATTTCCATAATTACTAACGATCAGCAGCGGAATGGGTATAATTTTTACTAACAAGAAAAAATTGATTGCATATATATAACTCTTTTAATAAAGTTGAATTTTGAGATCAGTGTATAACAATTATAAAATCAATATTATTTTTATACCATCAATTATATTTTTTTATGCAATCAATATTCTGCGTTTAATACGAATGGATATCATTCATAATTAAGACAATTAAATTATTTGTTAGTTAAGTTTCTTAAATAAATTGCAGTTTTAACAATTTAAAACTTATATATAGCTACCAAAAACATCGCTCATTTTCATCGAGAAGATGATCTAAAATTTTACCTAATCTTAATTTGTTTAAGCAAAGCGATTTTCGATATATTTAGGAAGAATACTTTGTATTTAAGATATATTGTAAGATATATTCCAATCAAAAATCTTGATTTCCCACATCCTGCTTTCTAAAATCATTGCACCATGTTTTACTTTTAATAAGTATATGTGACCCTATATATCCAATATGGGTTAATGCATTTTATGTTAAAACTAATCGTTCGTGCTCTTAATGCCTTTTCTAATTGCGAATTTTTTTAATTCGTTATTTAATGCAAGAGAAATAGGCCTACAAAGACTCTTCTTTGACACAACAGCACCCTGTGGGCAAAGCCGTCTGCCTAGATTTTGACAGATTTTGAGACAGGAGATATTTTTCTTTTTACAGCCTTTCAGCCCTTCGCAACGCTCTACAGTCATATTTGATAGGGGCCTATGGTTTAAAGTGAATTCCCAACCACTACAAACATCTATGGCACCGCCATAACTCGAACCCTCTGACACCAAGTGTCAGAGCTCCAGTCAGTCAGCCATCAGGCCCCACATACAAAGACTATATAATCAACTTATCCTAGCCCTACATTCAATACCTGCTATTGTACGCTGCTATCAACCCGACCAAGTAGGATAAGGGGGGGAAAATATCTCTATTATTGTTAAGTAAAAACATCGAATCTTAAATCTATTGATTTGTCTGAATATAAGCTTTTTTAGAACTTTTTTTTTTACTAATTTTGCAGAAAATTTGGACATGTTGCTCTAAAAAAAAAAAAAAATTCTTTAAAAATTTTTTCAAGTGAAACTGCTTTTAAAATAATATATTATACTTAACTACCAATAATTTATATTGTACTCTTAAAAATTTTCGTACTGAAAAAACAAATATTTATTTTTTAATAAGTTTAAAAAAAACTCCATAAAAAAAAAAAGGCAAATAATGCACCTACCACAGTGAATACAAAATCGAACAAGATCTTCCTTTTTATAATATGCCTTTAACTTTCTTTTCTCTCACCTACCGAACAAATATCCCACCCGTCTCCATGGCAACTGGCAAAAAAACAATCTGGCGACATGAATGTCCATCAGATCCCCGGAAATACGGCAACATCTATTCATACACTTTATACCAAATGTCCGTCCTGTCAGTTTTACATTGAAACAACAACACGCGGCCGTATATTGTTTTTGGACGGCGTGTTGCCCGGCGTTGACAGTTTGCTCAGCAAATTCTGTCACATACTTATCCCATCCATATAGGACGGCAGCAAGAAAATCTTTTTCTTTAATAATTTATTTTCCTTTTTCTCGCCTTCTCGAATATTCTCTTCAGAGAATCGGTTTTCCAGTTTTCAATTTAGAGGTTTCGGCAACGGAATGGGGGAGGAAATTTTCCCCAGCTTTCCTGAAGTGGATGCTGCATTCAAAAGATTATCAGACCTGAAAAGCATTCTTTTCTTTCTTTCTTTTTTTCTTTTTTTTTTTTTTTTTTTTTTTTTTTGTGTTTAAATCTTCAGATTTAATACTTTTTAAAAACTGCTGGATTTTTAACATTTTTTAAAATCATACACATGCAACAAAAGAACCTAACAACGTTTATTAAAGAAAAAAAAAGTTAAAAATAGACCAACCAGTTTTCAGTACATGAGCAAGTATGAACGATTTTGATGCGAACCTTTCTGGAAATTTTTTTTAGCATTATGAATCATTCAAATGAATTGAATCGTTCATTTTCCTAACATAACTGATTTTACTAAATTCAATCATGAAATTTAAAGATTTGTGATATCAGGTTTTGAAAGAATTTTATAACTTCAAATCTTATGTATACAATTTGCAGTATATGAGCAAATATAAACGACTTGATACGAATCTTTCTGAAATTTTTTTTCCAATTACGAATCATTCAAATCGTTCATTTCTTAGCATAATTGATTTCTTTAAATTCAATCATGAAATTTAAAGATTTGCGATATAAGTTTTCGAAAGAAATTTTATTGCTTTTCAAATCTTATGCTTCTTTCATCTAAAATAGGAATTTCGCCGAAATGCATTTTAATAGAAACACTTCTTCTTCATTGGCGCATCAGCCCCATAGTGGAACAGACGGCATTGGGCAGTGGCGGTATGGATTCAGTGTTAAAGAAAATTACGCCAGTGAACCTTTTTCCTGTGCCAGTGGACCTTTTTTCCTTAAGAACAGTTCTCCAATTAACGATGATGAGACAGAATTCTAGTATGGGAGGATTTCAGGATTAAATTAGCCCACATTTGCGTTTCGAATTGGCGAAAAGACAAAGCAGATAAAAGGAAATTATTGCTTCTAGGAAGAATTTCAAGGGGTCCTGATGGCTGAGTGACTAGTGGGGCTCGGTGATACAGGTTTCAGGTTCCAGTCCCGGCGGTGCCATGGATACTTGTAGTAGTTCGGAATCCGCTTTAAATCCTAGGTCCAGGTCTAATAAGAATATTGTGCTTAGAGCTGATAAACTTACTCAGTAAAAAAGAAAACATCTCATGTTTCGTAATCTACCAGAAAGCAGGCCCATCAAGGAGCTATTGCGCCAATGAAGAAGGAAGATTTTCGGCGAGGTTTGCTGTGTAATTGGAGAAAGGCCAGAAAACTCCATTCAGTCTTGCTAATTTAAATAGTAAGATTGTAATTGCGGGACATACTGTTTCAATATTCAACGAGTCTACTGGTTTCTTAAAATATGGCTACCACGTTCTCCGATTCGGTAGGCAATCGAACCCTAATCTTGTATTTGCATGTTTACTTATCACTACAAACGATGAATACTCCTGGGAGGAAATAAGGTAAATCTTAAAGCTTACAAGGAGGTTTTTTTTTTCCAAATTGTATGAGCATTAATAGCATAACATTCAGTTGAGATGTTTTTTTTTTCAATGAAAAAAATTACTCTGAAAATAATTATTTATTTCAATTAAGATAATTAGTAAAAATTTTTTGATTATTTATTTCATTATTTTTCCTTTCTTTTAAAGCAGATGGATATTATATATTATAATATCATCTGCTTTAAAAGAAATCGTAATTTTACGAAATTAAATAATGCTTTTAGAAGCTTTTTATTTCTATAGGTTAAAAATTAATTTATTGATTTTTAAATAAAAGAAAATTTTAGAAATTTTGATTACTTGAGTAATTTAGTTTTTTTCCTTGTTTTTAGCCAGTAAAAACATAAATATTTTAATGAAATTTAAAATTTTTATTTTACACTTCAGAACAGTTTTTCACAATAATTAGTCATGGTCTTTTTATTTTAATAACACCGAACATTAGAAAATAAAATTTCCCTAGTTTCAATTTCCATTTGCTGAAAGTCATAAAATATAAAATATCTTCATTTAATGAACTTCTACTCCAAATTCTAACTAATTAAAAAAAAAATTGCCAATACAAAATGAGTGTTCATCCATTTTGTTTTACAGTTGTTTAAAAAAAAAAATTATTTTTCATTTCTGCGCAAATAAAGTGAATAAGAGCATAATTAAGTTAAATGTTGTTTTACAACTTTGGGTATTGACATAAATATTTCTCCATTATAAAGGCAAACATGTAGCATATTCAGCGTTACTCAGGATGCACTATAGAGGGCGGGATTTGTTACGCTGTCTCTCCCATTTTGACATTAAGGGGCCAGAGTTATACCTTTTTTTTTTTTTTTTTTCCTCTCCGAACCTAACGAAAAAAACATTTCTCGCCTTCGTATTTATCAAATCCATCGTTGCCATGGACCCTGGAAGTTTTAGTCTGACAATCAGGTTTCGAACTAAGCTTCTTTTGCTATTAAGCATGTCGTGCTATCTACCAGAACACTCCAGTTCCATTAAGAAATGTTAGAAATAAGTAGGGATTCTTAAAATAATGTTCTTAAGAATGTTAAAAAAAGCAAATCCTAAGTAGGGATTCTTAAAAGAATGTTCCTAAGAACATTAAAAAAATGAAATTTTAAGTTGGATTCTTCGTGTAATTCAATTTGCAATTTTGCTTGCAGTTTAATTCTATTTGTTTAAACTAATTAAACTAATTATTAAATATTCACATAAATGTAATTATTTTTTTAATAATTACAAAAATATTTTAACGCATATATTTTTATTTATTTCTTTTTAACATCCACTTACGTTAAAAATTTTCTTAAAAGCTAATAAAATCATGTCTTCAATTCTTTCAAAAAAAAAAAAAAAAAAAAGAAAAAAGCACAAAGCCCATTAAAATATTTCACCCCGTTCATTTTATTCTTACTGAATTATTCTCGCCAAACACATCTCTTTAGATGACACAAAATTATTTAAAACAAAAATCGAGATCCGTCAGAAGAAAGAAAGAATTAATAAACACACATTTATTCAATCATCTTGTTTCATAACTGAATTGAAAATTCAATATGCGCATTTCATTTCTAAACAAAAAGAAAAAAATAAAAAAAATTACGAACCAAATTAATAAAGCATTTAAAACGGGAAAAGACATAACTTCTTCCCGATTCGTTTTGAATTTCTTATTTGCATAAACCCAATAATAGACGATAAATCAGATTCTAATTTCCACTTAATTTAATTTTATGGACGTTTAATGGAATCAAGTCGTTGACTGCCTCTGACGTTTCTGATGAGGACTCTTTTTATTACATAAATGAATTTTCATTAAGGGAAAGAAATCGTTCCCCCATCCCCCCACCCCGCTTAAGAACCCCCCACTCGTTCAAAAATCTTTCTTATTTTAAAGTCGTTTTAATTCCAGGGAGGGGGTGGGAGGGGTGATTGAAGTTCTGAGTGTAATTGAACACATTTATCGAACATCGCTTAAGCCTCATTGAAAAGTGTATTTTCATGCAAATCGGGAGGAGTTTACTTTGGGGAAAGGGGTGTGAGTCAGTGGAATTAAGCTGTTAATGTGTACTTTTAAATTCCATGGCAGCTTTATGAAGCGCGGACAATTAAATATAATTAGCAGATTGTTATGTTTTCTGAAGGATATGCTTCTGTAAACAAAGGTTTATGGAGGGCGAGGATTTGCTTCGAGTTGATGCGCATAATGAAGATGTCAATTGCATGAATGTTTGTATTAATTATGCCTTCATGCGTTTGGACGTATTAATGATGGCAATAATAAGTTTGCTTTATTTGATGGTTCGGGTTCTGGATTTAATGAGAAGAAAATAGCTTTTAAAATTTCGATACAAAAGAGTATTGTGGCATTTTTTGCATTATGGGAGTTACGATTGAAATAATGCTTAATTTTTGCTAGCAAACAAAAATGCGATAAGCAAAGTATACAAATCTCCATGTAGTTTATGAACAATACAGAGCATTTTTTTTTTTTATTAAGCACCACTGTGCCACATTTCCAATTATGGTTAGGTTTGGTTTGGTTTATCACTCTACGGCCATTTTTTTTTGCACACTTTGGGCTAATTAGACCGGGACCTGCAGTTTACGGTGGATTCCTGAACTACTATCAACTTGACTAATGGCCAAATGGGTAGCGCTCTGGCCTTTGTTACTTCAGGTTTCAGTCCTGGCGGTAGCATAGATGTTTGTTAGAGGTTCGGAACCACATTAAACTCTAGGTCCTGGTCTAATTAGAATAAAGTATGCAAAAAATGACTGTACAGCGACAAACCGAACCACTAGCAAACATCCATGCCACCGCCAAGATTCGAAACTGAAGCTTGTGGTACCAAACGCCAGAGCGCTAACCACTACTAGGTCGCTCCAATTACATATACCAAGAACACTCGAATTGATATGAAGAAATTGTCTTCCAAAAGTACTCTTAGAAGTAAATGACTCGCACTTAGAATGTCATGAGAGAGAAAAACCAGAAAACTTCTATCAAACAGCCTAATAATCAATGGGCGACTCTTTAAACACGTTATCACAATCGAGTCTCCTCGTCTCTGAGTGGCGTTAGTAATGAATTCAAATTGTGCTCCTGTATGCTAGCTATGCACTTTACCACTGGTTGGGCCATCTATAACATTTTATAACCTCAAATTCATTGTATATACAGGGTTTTTCTATTGCGGTCAATGAGGAGGATACTAACCCAACTGATGCAACTACTGGGGGTTAACTTCCGAATAAGTGCGTAGAGCAGTAGAACAACCCATACTGTAGTCTAGGTTATGCTTTATCTGCCACATGTCTGCAACTGTAGTAGTGAAATAATAATTATTTAATGAAAAACATAAATATATTGTGCGAAATTCATTTCTAAAAATTCAATAAACCTTAATTATTTCTATTGAGACCAATATTAAATTTGTACTTTTTTTAAATGAAAAGATTTTCCTGTTTCTTATCTCACTTAGTCTAGTGGTAGTCTTATGCCTCTTGGTTTAGTCTATCTCCACTTAACATCTAGACTAAGTCCATGAACCCGTGTGTATGTAATTTCAGGAGGGGGCAGCTTCTGTTGTGATGGAGCTTCCGTAAGTAGAAGTTTGACTTGCCTCCGTGTAGCTGCAGAAGGAGGGCAGTGCCTTCTGGGAGGACTTTGACGGGGAACTACCTTGCACTTGCGTAACTTATGGGAGAAAACCCGGAAAACTCCCAACATGTAGTTCGACTCATGAGGCAAGATGCTGAACATCCCAAACGCCATCGAGTCTCCTCGGTTTTTGAAACAGTGTCTACAACAAAGCCACCAGCGAATTGAACATCCGTCCGAATGCTTCCCACGGTGGACGACGTTGTCACTGGCTACGAGTCGGGCTCACAAATCTTTAAATTTGATAATTAAATTTAGAGAAATCAGTTATGTTAGAAAATGAATGATTCGAATCATTTGAATGATTCATAATGCGAACACATTCACAGAAAGATTTGCATCAAAAAGTCGTTCATACTTTCTCATATACTGCTTTTCAATATTTTTTATAAATATTAAACGAGTCATTAAAATCGTAATTATGCCTTATTAATATATAAAATGAAGGAATCGTAAAATATATATGTTTTAAAGGGTAATTTTTATTTGAAAATGATACAATAACATGAACTTCATATAGAAAATATTTAAAGCAATTCATTGAAAAAATGTATGTATATATGTTTTGAAAAAGCAAATTACTAACAATAAGTTTTAAAAATATTTAATTTTAAATCTGTTTTCCACAGTCTTGTTGTTTCTTAATTTAATGTTTATTTATTTAAAACGATTATTAGATGAGTGTGAATGAATTATGAAGATTAATCCTGACGACTTTATAAAAGTCGTCAAGATTAATCTTTAAAATTCATTCTGACAATGTGACTAATGTGACAAGAATGATTCTGAATGTGACAATAGCATGTCTCATTTTTTTGTGTTGCTTTTTTAATCAGTTTACTCACATATAAAACACATCCCTTTAAAAATGACGCCATATTTCGAAGCCGAAGCTGCAATAATATGAATTTTGCAATATTCATCATTCAGCTTGAAATTAAATTATTATCAGAAGATAGCTTTATTGGCTATTTTTTTAACATTTTGCTTATCACCTCGTTATATTTATCAAAATATAAATTCTCATATCATTTCAAATTCAACTTAATAATTTCGTATAGATTTTATTAATTCTACTATTTACTGCATACTACAGAATATAGAATACGATAGCATGCGGCCAGTTAGACTAAATTATCCTATCCAGTTTGCATTCAGTATATAACATCAGTTCTAATAATTGACGTTATGGAACCTTGCTCGGGACATTCGCTTGATCATAAAGCTATTGATCCTATTACCGTATTTGAATGTAGGACAGCGAGGCACTGTGTATTACAAGTATTAAACTACAATAATCATCAGTATGATGGATGATGGAGGATTGCTATGCATTTTGACTTGACGGTAGTCAGTCTTAAGTGTAGTCGATCTTCATGAAAACAACTACAAATGGGAAAATACTTGTGGGAAATTTCTGTGTACTTATTCACTATAACAAATCTCAACTTGGTGACCTTTTGGTTGTGGCAAAGAATAAATAATTAAAAATGGAAATGTCAATGTTCAATTCATCGCACCAGCGATAAATAGATCTCAGAATAGTAACCAATAGAATTTTTTTCGTACGAATTATTTTAATTCTATTGTATTTGCAGAAGTTTGGTTTTGTCACTATACGGTCATTTTTTTTTTTTTTTGCACACGAGGGCTAATTAGAGAGGAAATTAGATCCATCAAAATTGATAAAGCAAAGCAAAATTGTAAAAACCCCATCAAAATTGACAAAGCAAAGCAAAATTGTAAAACCCCATCAAAATTGACAAAGCAAAGCAAAATTGTAAAACCCATCAAAATTGATAAAGCAAAGCAAAATTGTAAAAATCCATCAAAATTGGAAAAGCCCATCAAAATTGGAAAAGCCCATCAAAATTGGAAAAGCCCATCAAAATTGGAAAAGCCCATCAAAATTGATAAAGCAAAGCAAAATTGGAAAAGCCCATCAAAATTGATAAAGCAAAGCAAAATTGGAAATGCCCATCAAAATTGATAAAGCAAAGCAAAATTGGAAAAGCCAAGCAAAATCATTAAGTTATGATACTGATCCCATTAAATTAATTCTAAATTAAATTAATTAATTATATCAATTGTTATTTAACTCTATTATATTTTTATTATATTTAAAAATAAATTTATAAAGAAGAATAAATTTTGTTTGTTATTCAAACAATATATTACAATGTTATGATAATAATATATAATAAATTATTCGTGATGTTCTCAATGCTAAGAAATAAAATTTGAAATGAAAAGAAGTATACGAATTTGCTGCAATTCACGAATAAATTAAAAAAAAATAATAATAATAAGAGCAAGTGAAAGGTAAATAAATATTACAGCAATGGTATTATGTCGTGGAATCACATTTTTAGATCTTAAAATTTTCTTCTTCCTAAAATTATGCAAGTTCAAAATTTAATGATAAAAATAAATAGAATTTAAATTTATAAAAATAGAACTTTTAGATGAGCCTTTCATAAATTTATTTTTATAATTTAGTTTTCAATGACTTGTGTGCAAGTAGTAATTTACATAAAAGTTAATTACTATTTTACTGCATTTTAAATTTCGATCATAAATTCCAGTCTGTTTCATAAATATAACCATATTCTGATCCCCAGCCTTAGTATCATCAGAAGTAATGGATTTTTCTCTCACTGGTTAAGGGAAGTTATAAATTTTAATGAATCAAAGCTTTGTGATGCAGTTTCGTGTCGAATTTGCATAATTTAATTTAATTCTATGCTATTGATTAAATTATAACCTTTGAAAAAAAATACCTTTAACTGAATAAAAAAAAAATTTTTTTAAATACCTTTATACTGAATATAATCATCTTTAATACATGTACTGACTTAAAAAAAAAAGGAAATAAATAAAAAAAATAATGTAGGAAATGGGCAGTAAATAAATGATTATTCATATGAAAAATTTAAATTAAAAATTAAAGCATTTTATAGATGTTGTACAGTATGTATTCGATATAATTTCGATATATGTACTTGTTGATGTGGAATAATTGAGATGTATTCGATATAAGTACTCGTTGGTGTGGAATATTGATTTAATTGGCTTTTTAGCATTTTTTGTGTAGAATATTAATTTTTTCCTGTTGTTATAAAATTAGAAATAATCTAAAGCGACCTGACGTGAAAAAAGTTTTGTAGCATTTCCCATGAACATTGAATATTAATTTTAATCGTGATTATTTTCATTATTTAAATAATCTTAAAAACGCAATTCATTTGCCCGATTTTAGATGCCAGATGTCTATTTTATTTTTATATGTTGGCTATAATACCAGTAATCATCATTTGTATTATCCATTGTTATTTTTTATACTAACTGCAAAATCCTTAAATTTTTTTTTTATGTTCAAATGCCTGACATTTCAGCTTAAGGACATTCACCAAGAGAGTGGCAGATATATAGCAAATTCAATATTATCCAGAAGGCATAATAAAGAACCGGTTACATGGCACCCACATTGCACCAATTCGATCTGAGTAGTGGTGAAACATCGCGAAGAATATATAGAGGTTCATATTCTCTCACCTTATTCTTCGAGTCCAGCACGACTTTTTAGCCAACAGATTTATTGCGCCAATCCCACAATAGATGGTAAAATGTTTCTCTTTCTCATACATTTTTCTGGAAGGTATATCTGAATTTTAAAAAGTTCAACAACATGGTGTTATACTGTATTTAATCTATTCTGGATTTTATTAATGTATTATTGATTAGAGAAAGAGAAATAAAACGAATATTTGTATGTATGAATTTTTAAGTACATTTTTTTCCATCAGAAACTGTTAAAACCATCAGAAGATATAAATAACAAATCTTTAGAAATTATCAATAAAAAATCCTCGAAAAATGTCAATTGTTGAAAAAATCTTCGAAATTTATCAATCGTTAAAAAAAATCTTCGAAATTTATCAATTGTTTAAAAAAATCTTCGAAATTTATCAATTGTTAAAAAACATGGAAATTTATCAATTGTTAAAATACATGGAAATTATTAATTGTTAAAAATCATCAAAATTTATCAGTTGTTAAAAAATCTTTGAAAGATATCAATTGTTAAAAATCATCAAAATTTATCAATTGTTAAAAATCATCAAAATTTATCAATTGTTAAAAATCATCAAAATTTATCAATTGTTAAAAATCATCAAAATTTATCAATTGTTTAAAAATCATCAAAATATTTTCAAAATAAAAAAATTTTCAAAATATAAAATTTTGTTAAAATTTATCAAACAATATCAATTATTGTAGTTATCGACAGATATAAAGTGCTAACGATGGAAAAAAATATTAATGTTAAAAACATCGACAAGTACCAATTGTTAAACAAAGATAAACATCAATTATTGGTAAAAATCATTGATATATATCAATTGTTAAAAAAGATTTTAATTGTTAAACATTAATAACAGATATCAATTGTTGTTAAAAATCTTTGGCAGACAACAATTACTGTTAAAAATCTTTGGCAAGCATCAATTATTGTTAAAAATTATTGCCAGACATCAATTATTGTTAAAAATGATTGCCATACATAAATTATTGTTAAAAATTATTGCCAGACATCAATTATTGTTAAAAATTATTGCCAGACATCAATTATTGTTAAAAATTATTGCCAGACATCAATTATTGTTAAAAATTATTGCCAGACATCAATTATTGTTAAAAATAATTGGCAGACATCAATTATTATTAAAAAACATTGAAAGATAACAATTGTTAAAAATCATTGACAGACATCAATTGTTGTTAAAAATCATTGACAGACATCAATTGTTGTTAAAAATCATTGACAGACATCAATTGTTGTTAAAAATCATTGACAGACATCAATTGTTGTTAAAAATCATTGACAGACATCAATTGTTGTTAAAAATCATTGACAGACATCAATTGTTCTTAAAAATGATTGGCAGACATCAATTATTGTTAAAATGATTGGCAGACATAAATTATTGTTAAAAATGATTGGCAGACTTCAATTGTTGTTAAAAATGATTGGCAGACATCAATTATTGTTAAAAATCATTGAAAGATAACAATAGTTAAAAATTATCGACAGACATCAATTATTATTAAAAATCATCAACAGATATTATTTCTTAAAATCATCGGCAGACATCGATTATTCTTAAAAACATTAAAAGATATCAATTGTAAAAAATCATAGACAGACATCAATTATTATTAAAAATTATCGGCAAATTTAATTTCTTGATAAAAATCATCGACAGATATCAATTATTATTATACAAAAACCATATGAACAGCAATCGATGTAAAACATGAACCAGGAATGAATTCTTTCATGTAGCCAAGAATGAATTAAGCAACACATGTGAAAGCTTGTTTTGAAAGAAAGCTTTCTCAAAAAAAGAAGTAGGCGGTAGGGAGCAACATCCCATTTCCGATATCGCATGGGGAAAATAGGATTTGCCAGTCTTACTGGAGAACAGATAGTGGGCTGCAAAAATAGGGGGAAAATAAGAAAATATTGAATCATTTTCCCTGTTCCTGCCTTAAAGACCTAATCCCGTATTGGAAATGGAAAGATAAAGTGTGGATGGAAAATTGGGGAAAAAACTCTGCGCTCCTGAAGAGAGAAGTTCCATTCCGAGGAAAACTCCGGGATAAATGACCTTAAATGGAATAAAGGAACGGGGAAAGATTCGGGATCAGATCGTCTTCAGTTATCTTCTATTCGAAATGTAAATGAGATTAAAGGGTAGAATTCTTTTTCTGTCTCTCTCTATTTCTCTCTTTCTTTTCATAGTGATGCGTTGAGATTTTTCTCTGGAGATAGAAAAATAGGGTCTAAGTATGAAAGAGGTGATTTTTTTTTTCAACTACATTAGATTTTGTAAAGGAAAAAAAAGCAATTTCGGGGAATTTTTTTCCACGACATTTTCAATTTCCAACAAGTTTAGCGAAAATGCCATACTTGTACGCATGTTAATTATGAACAACTATCTTGAAAGCGTATTGTGCGATCTTGTGAACGAATTCAAAAAAACAATGAACATATAATATTCCATCCATATATTAACGTATTGATTTCAAATAATGAACACTTTTGACCTGAGGTTATTGGAATATATATGGTATTCCGTTTTACCTGCCATTCTAAAGCCATATGCCACAACAATTTGGAATTCGCATAAAAAAGTACAAAAATCTTCTTTGCCAAAAGTGCTTTGTATGCTGTTTTGCCTACATTATTTTGTTTGGTACTTCTGTTGATACTTGCAATATTTCGGAGATACTGATATACGGAGATACTGATACTGATACTTCAGAAATGTAGATATTTCGAAGATCCATAAGATCTGAATCATATGATTCAGATCTTTTATCAAAACAAAATAGATTTGAATCTAACAGATAGTCATATGTTAGATTCAAATCTATTTTGTTTTGGATAAAAAAGAAAATGCTCAATCTATGAAAAAATTAAATTATTTTTTTAAAACCTATTGGGTTAACTGCTTTTATTTGACCAAAATGACTGAGTGAAGAACATTTTATTTTATTATAATTAAAAATATTTTTTAAATATTTTTCAATCTCTATGCACTGCAGTTTTTATGAAAAATAAATTATACTTTTGCTTCTTAAAATGCAATTTTTTTTGTAAACAAAATGCCATTTGTATTTTTTAATGATTTCATAAAATCGCATCCTCTTAATTCACATTCCATATTGGTTTTTAAAATTTAAATTAAAATATTCGTCAAATATCAATTCTTGAATTGATTGAATTTTAGTAATTTTTTATTTTAAGCTTTTTTTTTTTTTTTATATTTGATAATTTTTTCTATACAAAAAAAAAGAGAGATTTATTTGTGGGTGTATTTGTTCTAAACTTTAAAACTTATAACTTAATTTATTTTTGTATAAACAATTTTTTATTGAGTTCTTTTGGTGAGTTGCCAAAAACTGAAGAAACATTCTAATAAGATCTTTTTTTAATTAAATATAAAATGTAATTTTTTAGTGTATTATAACAATGATTTACTTAATTATAACAAAGTATTATATTATTATAATACACAAAAAAAGTGAATTAAAATACCAATGCTTTAAGCAATTTATTTAACAATGTTTTATAATTTATTTCATAACGTTTCAGTGATGAAATTACTTTAAATTAAAGCTAATTTAATTAATTTTTAACCATATATTAATTCAATTAGTCTAAAATAGAATGCGTTAAAAAATAAATTATTGATATAAAAGGAATTAAATTTTTAAGAAACTGAAAAACGGCGCCTGATTTTAAATAAATGATGGACTTATTTATAATTACTTTATTTCCAAGATTAATGAAGTCCGATTTAAAGGAATATGAGGAGGCATAGTTTTATATTATTTTATTTGAACTATATTCCTTCTTTAAAAATATTAAAATCGTCAACTAAATCTTTTTAAATTTTTAATTTAATTTTAATTCCGTTAATTCCATTTCACTAAATAATATATAAATTTAATATATTAAATTTAAAAAATCTGTCAAGGCCAGGCTATCTTTGCTAATAAATTAATTTAAAAAAGCAGAATTAGATGATTCTACAATAAAACTCAAAATTTGTCTTGAATTATTAATAAGTAGATGAAAAAAATGTATGCTCTTTTTACAAGACATGATTAAAGTATTAATTGATGAATTTGAAATAATAAAATTTAGATAATTTGAAATAATAAAATTTAGATAATTTAAAATTTAAATTTAGATAATTCATAATTAATTTATTCATAAATTAAGACAGTTACAGTTTTAAGCCAATCGTTTGCTTGAAAAAAATTAAAAATTTCTTGGAAAATTTAAATTCAACGTGTCCGAAAAGTATCTTTACATTTTAAAAAATTCATTAAAGTAAAATTGATATGCATTAACATCTTTGGGTTACAGAAGGCAATGCTTTGATGGAAAAAAAGATGTAGATGTTTTAGAACAATGAAGAAAATATCAGGTTTTTTTTTTTTTTTTTTTGTATGTTTTTAACATGTTAATGTTTCATTATTATTCGCACACAATACATTTAGTGTTGGCAAGTTCTAATCTTTTATTAATGCAAATTTTTCTAATTCTTTGGCTTACAAGAGCGTCCGACGTAATAAGCTGATAGCAAATGATTGGCTATAGCGTCAACAAGTATTGTAGAAAGGCCATGAAGTGTGTGGGATTAATAGAGAAAGAAATGTAAAGAGGGTTGTCTGGCTGGTAGCAGGCAACATTATTTAATCATACTTAAGTTAAAACATGAGGACTGTCTGGCTGGTAGCAGGCAACATTATTTAATCATATTTAAGTTAAAACCAAAATAAGGTTTTATAAATCTTGCCTTTTATTTTGTCTATACGATGAAATGTTCACTTTCTTAAATTAATTAAATGTAGTGATTCTTGCTTCTGCTATACTCTATATCCAGGCACTCTGCTATATTTTCCGACATTTTGTAGATAAGAGATTTCTAATCGGATTCTGCAAAGCAGTGACAACCAACAATCTTCTCCGGTGTCATATTATCTTTGCAGTAAGTAAATAGTATTGTACAAAGATACAATAAACATAATTTTTAATAAATTAAAGTTATATATCATTTAGTTAATATCAATATTCTTATTATGCTAATGAGCCCACTATGATTCTCGTATAACATATCCAATTGGTAAGAGATTTCTAACCAGACTTTGCGAAGCAATGGCAATCGACAGTTTTCGTCAGTATCGGGGATTAGGGATAAGTGAAGGTATTCATTCAGCACATGCTCGTAAAAGTTCAAGGTAAAGAAAAGGCATTGAAAAAAAAATTCTAAAACTCGATATGTTACGTGCGCATATTGATGCGCATGCTAAATTATTATAAAAACTGCCAAAAAAAAAAAAATTATACATTGCCCATTGTATTTAAAAGAAATACTTTGTCTTTATAATTTTTAAAAACTATAATGTTATTTTTCTGGCACATATGCTTTTTTAATATCATTATCAACAGAAGGCTCAATGTGGCACGAACTCTCGGCTTAAATAACGGTGAAGGCACGAAAACAACAGGGCGCTCTGAACGACCCCAGCATCAGATAGACCAGGCTTCTCCGCAAAGGGCGCGGGGGCGGCGAAAACGAGGTTGCGAGCCTAGGGGCGGCATGTGCCGCTGACAGATCCTCCCCCACCGAAAATTGCCCCTTCGTAGAGGGGATATACTTATGTATCGCCGTGCGCACGCACAGGCGCCGAGGCGTTACGAGTCTATAAATATTAATTGCCGCTTTGGGAGGCGCGGGCTTGTGGTTAACACGTCGTTAGAGGGAATGGGCCATCATCGAAAGGGGTAATTAGAAACACTGTGACCATAACTGTTATTCAGATCTACAGGGACGTCTTCGTTGCAGGCAAATGCTAATGTGTTGGTTTAATCTCTGCGTAGTCAACCTTTATTAAACTACTATATTACACTTTTTAAACCACTACCTTCATTCTTTGTTAAAAAGTGGTGGTTTAACAAGATATTTATGTATGTGTGGAAGATATAAACGTTCGATTGTATTCTATAAGGCACGTGTTATAGCTTAAAAGCTATGGAACTATTATGAACTCTTATTATTTTTAATTAATCAAAAATAATAATCGCTATTAATAATAAAATAGTATTAGTAAAATATTTTTTATTAATACTATTTTTATTAATATTAATTATCATTTTTAATAATAAAATAATAAGTAAATAATAAAATTCTTTTTTTCTTTGAAAAATTGTACCTTTTAGGTTATTAATTCAAAAATAGTCTGTTTTTACCAACTTTTTTTAATAATCACAAATAGTAATTATAATAATGATAATAATAAATAAATAAGTATATAGATTTTTAATACGATTTTATTCTGTCATGTCTTAAAAACTACGGCAGTGAGAAATTATTTTAATAAATAATAATAATAATAATATAATTATTTTATTATTAATATAAATAACAATATTAATAATAAAATCATTTTTCTTGGTAAAATTGCACCTTTTATGCTATTGTTTCAAAAATATTCTGCTTTTACTAACGTTTGCTTAAATAATCTCAAATAATAACAATAATGATAAGTAAATAAATTTAGATTTTAAATATGACTTTATTTGATCTTGTCTTTAAGAGAATGAGACATATCGATGAGAAATCAAAATTTCATATAACTAAAAATTACGAAATATTTCTAGGACTTTTAGTTAAAACCCTTAAAAAAATTAACTTTATTTATTTTTGCTTACATTCGTTACTTGTTACAAATAATTGCGATCCATTGTAATCCAAATGTAATTCTTGATTTACATCGCCTATATTGATCTTCAGCATCAATTTCTGTTGAATATTTTAATTAAATTCAACTGATTAAACTGCCTTCGTATTTTATTGATATACATTTGATTTTTTCCGTCCATACGTATAGTTTTGATACAAGGTCGTTTGAAATAAATTTCGATAATCATTTTCCTATTTATAATTTTCTCAATTATAAATAGGAAAATGATTAGCAATTTGGATATTGAAATCCATAATTTGTTAAATAATCCAAATTTTAAAACAGTTTACTCAGAGCAAAATTCAGATTATTGGATCTCAAAATATATAAAGTCAATTTCCTCTGTTTAAAAAATATTTCTTTGGCAAAGATTAATTGATTTCGATAACTATATATGAATGCCATATATCCTTACAGATACTACGATATATTTATTTTATAAAAAATAATTAAGTTGCAAAATTGAATGCACTGTATATATATTCAACAATTTATTGTTTCTGTTACCAACATTGTGGAATTTTTTTCTTAGATTTGAATATTTTTTTTTACCTATTTTCTTATTATCTATTTATTACTTGATCTTTTTTTTTTTTCAATTAAGAGGAAATTTTCACTTTGCCTTGTACTGCATAGTGGATCTTGAAAGAATTAAAAACAATGCAATCTAAATATGGCTAAGACGAATCCATCTTTAACTGGGCAGAGCTCAGTGTGGTCCTCAAAGTCTGGAGCATCTTTTGTTTGCTTTTGACCCGTTAAAGCCGTAACTCACGTCAGGAGAATTGGCCAGGACAACTCATGTCTATCCTTAAAGATGTTCGGCTGAAAGATTTATCTTGCCCATGCTCGGTATAGATACAGAAGTTATATATACATCTGTAATATAAGATTATTTTTAAATCTTTATTTTATTCCTATTGCATACATTGCTGAATATTATACAAATGGCAATCCTCTAAGTTAAGAAAAATATACACACAAACTTATTTTTTACGTGATTTTTTTAATGCAACCTATGAAAAATATTGCATAATTAAAAACAATAAAAGTAATAAAATAAAATATTGAAAAGTAATAAAAGAAAACTACTCGCAAACCAGTTTTTGTGCAATTCTATCCGCCACACAAAAACAAGTTTGAATGTACGTATTTAAATTTGAATAGTGGCGTCACACTGAAACAGGCTATGCCATATTTACTTTCCTCGCAATTTGGAAATAAATTCTTTGCATCAAAATTCTTACTTAAAATATTTGGCCCATATTTTCATTAAAAAAAAAAAATAGTTTTGTGCAAAGTCTAAGTGTTTTTCTTTCTTTCCATTTTTTACCCTTTGTTGCTCTGTGAACCGCCTGAAATCCAAACCTCCTTTTGGAATCATGTGCATCAATTTGACTATTGAACTTTTAAACTATTTTTCCAAGTCTCTGAAAGGTATGCATGCTTCAGGAAGAAAGAACAAAATGCAGTAAAGATTTTGATTGTAACCTATGTACATTACCACTCAGGGTTTTTTTTTCCCTTTATGCTGTCTTTTATATACGAAGAAATTCATTCAATTCGCATCCTATTGTATGAGAGAAAAATATTTTAAAAGTTCGATGGCCAAATTTATCCATACGATTCCAAAAGGAAGTTTGGATCTCAGTAGGTTCAACAGCCACAACAAAGGGGTGAAAAAAAGTAAAAGAAGAAAAACAAGAACCTATAAACAATTAGACTTTATATTTGACTAATTTTTTTAAATGAAAATATGGGCTAAATATTTTAAGTAACAATTTTGAGGCAAAAATTTTTTTCAAAATGATGACTCTTTGAGTCCTGCAACATTAAAACATGTTGTCTTGTTTTAATCTCGATCCCTTTACCCAAACGCAGTTGGTACACTCTCCCTAGACAGTGCCGACTTCTCTATTTAACATGAGGCCCATCCTCCCCACCGCTCAATCTCTTCAATTCTATCAAAGAGAAGCGGTATCGGTGAAATACTACACGCCGAGCCTTTAACACCAGATTTTACCGAAATTCTGTTAAACCCATCGCTCTCGTAGGGGAACAGTGGTGCATCACTAATACACACTGCGTCGCTTCTACATGCGAAGGGATTGTCTGTACAATTGGACTTTGGGAAGACTGTTTGAACTATACTTTCACAGCAATCTCATACTCTTACGTTGTAACAAGTAATTGACCAAAAACGATATAAAATTACAGGTAATTAAAAGTCCACGTTTTTTAAGCTAAATAAATTTCAAATGCCATTTTCATACACCGGGAAACATTGATCTGGGATCATTCATCACTTAGACAACAGTCATGTGGTTGATTCAGTGTTACATAGGATGCGGGGAGGTCTGTTCCAATGTAATCATAATTTGACAACCCATTTTGTTACTGGTTCCAAAGGATGGCATTTCGTAGGAGTTTGTCACACACTTTTCATCTTCCTCCAGCAGTTCTACGGCCTGATGGTCAATTGGCTAGCGCTCTGGTCTTTGGTATCATAGGCTTCAGACTCGAATCCTGGTGATGGCATGAATGTTTGTTAGTGGTTCGGAATCCACGTTAACTGTAGGTCCCGGTCTAATTAACCCAAAATGTACTAAAAATGATCGTAGAGCAACAAACCAAATCAAACCGTTGAGCCATCTGGCTGATAGATCTATATTGCCTATGCCTGGTATAGGTACAGAAGCATTTGATTCGTCTTCGATTTTTTAATCTATCTCGGTTTCTCAGTTTCAAAACTTAGCTATCTCGGTTTCAAAACCAAACTGTACCCTTTTCAATTTAAATATATATAAAATAACTAGATTTTTTAAATCTTCCTTTTTTTTTCCCTGTTGCACGTACTGCCGAATCCTATATAAATTGCATTCCTCTATGTTAAGAAAAAAAAATTACACATAAACTTATTTTTGTGCGATTTTTTAATGCAACATGTGAAAAACACTACACAACAAAAAACATAGGAATGAAAAGTAATAAAAGGAAACAGTACTCTCAAACCAGTTTTTGTGCAATCCTATCCCCCCCAACAAATTTGAATGTACTTATTTAAATTAAATTAAGAAAAACCATAACTCGATATGGTTAGTCATAACTACTTAGCATTTTAGGTTGTCCATTAAAGTGGGTTTCATCCGAGACTAAAATCTTACACTGCTGAACAATAGCCAATGGGAAGCCTGATTGGGTAGGAGATCAGGGATTTACTGGTTTTCTATCTCAGGTTTTAGTACCTGGGAAAACCCACCTTAAAAGTGCTAGACTAAAGAGAGGCTTAATCTATAGAAAATTTGATAACTTGAAAATTAGTTATATTTGTCGGTTATAAAGAAATTTGATACTGACGAAACTTAATCATTACTATGATAAGTTCTTTATCTCATTATCATTATTCCTTTATCTCATTATTAATTTCATTTTTATTATTTATTATTAATAAAAAATTTTCATAGTTGTGTTATAATTTATTATATGTTTACTATGTTTTCGAATAAATGACAAGAAAATTTGTATAATGAACTGCTTAACCCATTTTACTTTTCCCAAATTCCTCTATATGTTATTAAATTCAAGAGATATAGGCTTTAAAGTTTTTATCAAAGATCATTACTATTATTACTATTATTTATTAATCATTACTATTATTATTATTATCATGGAATATGTTTATAATGGTTTCTTGATACATAATATGGAAATTTTTTTGTGGTTACTCAAATCTAAATAAAGGTAAAGAGTAAAAAAAATTAATTTTTTATTATCCGAAACGGGCATCTGTTTTGTACAGGCATACTGAATAAATTTGTAAAAATGTCAGGATTTAGTAAAATTTATATTCATATGCAAGATTACCTAATGTTTATAAAATTATGTTTTTCCTTTTTGTATTGACTTTTTCCAACGAATATCTTGGTCAAATATCGTAACAGATTTTGCACAGTTGTTCAATGTAAGGCTCATCTACTATATCTGATGTACTTTTGAAAAGAATGCTTTTTTACATAGGGAATTTTTTTTTCCAGCTGATGTACTTCACAAAATATATTTGCTTGGAACCTTTTCAACACAATTCTCAACTCTTTTTTTTTTTCCCTAAACTAAATTAAACATTGTTTTGGAATTGGAAAAACATTGACATTAAAACGTGTAACTATTTTTTTTAAATTAAAATTCCTTTGATTTCCTTTGTTGTGTAATTTAATAAATATTGCCTTTCCTGTTAGCAAAGTTTTTGCCTCTCAACAGAATACTTCAAAGGAATACATGAGTAACTTTTTGTCTGTATTTTCTTAATTTATATAATTGATAAAATAAATTCTTTATTTTCTTAAATGATTTATATATCTTGATAAAATATAACTGTAGTGATAAGCAGAAATTTATGGCAAAAGTGTCCAAAGGCAAAATATATATTGTAATTCCGTGAGATAACAGCAAACACTCTACTGCTTATGATAATCGCAACGCCTTGATGGAATTGACGAAAAAAAAAAGGAAATTACTTCAACTATAATTTAATAACTTTTTGTTCAACCTGTATCTTAATGCGAAATTATTTAAGTAGCAGACTATGACCTCATTGTTGCCGCGAAATCAGCACTTTGTTTAACGATAATAAGAATTTTTGAACATCGTGAAATCAAGCCAAATAAACTTAGGTCAATTTCCCACAATTTCCCTGTACTACCATTAAATTGATGTTATCTTAGTCCAAAATTGACTGATTTTGATTGCTGAAGAGCGGTAATCAATGAATAGTCAAGGGATAAGGGACGTTAAAGGAGACATTTTGAGGTGATGTTTGCTATTGTTATTATTGAAAGATGAATGATGGCAGAGTCACTAGCGTTCTGGCGCTCGATGCCACAGGGTTCGAATCCCGGCGGTGACAGGAATGTTAGTAGTAGTTTAGAATCCACTTTAAGTCGTAGGTCCCGGTCTAATATGACTGTAGAGCTTTGGTCGTAGGACTGATAGCCCTACCTCGTAAAAAGTCAGCGTCACGGAGCCAAGTCAGACTTCTACCTACAGGTGCTCCATCACAACAGAAGCTGTCCCCCTTGGCCTCCTTCCATGAGACCACATGGGTTCTTGGACTTGGTCTAGATGTTGCTGTCTACCGAGTGGTATGAGAGACAACAACAACGCTGATTTCTATTACTTAAAGAACAAAATGCATTCTTTATCAAAGCGAATTCAATTGAATCACGACCAATTTTTCACCAATGTAAAAGAAAACGCAACTATTGATTTTGTTTTTGAACAATAAAATAAATGTTTTAAAGTCCCTCGTGCCGTTTCACAATCATACCGTTAATGTCGTTACTCTCTGTTTTCAAACTTAAAGTTGATAGTTTTCATTTTAATCTCTGATCGGGTTTTTTTTTTTTTTTCTTGAAAATTTATTTGCTTGAAAACTATTTCTCATGCTATTCTAAAAGACGTTTAATAAACATACCCATTACCACTTAGAGAGTTATAACATTAACTCTTTGTTGTTTTTTATCCCACTTGGTAGACAACGACATCTAGACAAAGTCCAAGAAATTATATGGTCTCATGGAAGGAGGGAAAGGGATGGCAGATTCTATTGCCATGGAGCATCCGTAGGTAGAAGTTTGACTTGGCTCAATGACGCTGACCTTTTACGGGGTATTGTTGTCAGCCCTACTCCCAACGCTCTGCAATCATATTAGACTATGACCTACGGCTTAAACTGCATTTCGAACCACTACAAACATCCATGCCACCGCCAGGATTCGAGCATTTAACCTGCAGCACCGAGCGCCAGCCTAGTCACTCGGCTAGTAGGCCCAACCGCTTTGTTAAATATAATTGATTGTGAAATGACATATTATCATAATTTTAATATAATATATTACTTATTCATGCTTATCCCTTTATAGAGGTATTTTCTGGCATTCTCAACACTCTTCGAGATAATCGCAAAAGTTCGTATAAATGATTTAAAAATGCATAAAAACTCAAATGAAAAATCACAAAATGAAATCAACAGCAAAAAGAAATTAACAAAACCATGTGCCATTCTTTAAGTTCAGCACTGCATTAATTCATTATTCGAATTTATGGCGCATATAACGATAAGAATAGATAACTTGGCAAAGGACTTGTACCACTTGCAGCCGCTGCGTGGTCTCCATACATGCAGCGCTCATACCCACATACATGTATGCATGCGATGCCGTAAGTGCCGGCGAATTTGAATTTTGCCCCAAGGGTATCCGACGAATCTGCGAAGCTCGCTCTGATTGGTTGGCGGAGCTTATGCATTTAGAGGGAACCAAAGCGGGTCCACCTTATTAAAGCAGACCTGAGGCTCTTTTCAAAATGTACCACCAGCACAAGTTGAGCAAAGATATCTCGCCTTGTATAGAAATGTACCTTTTTTTTTTTTTTTTTTTTTTTTTTCTCTTTTGCCCCCTCCCCAAATATCAAACGACACCGGGCTCTTTTATCGTTTGGTAAAGACGCATGCCAATAGTTCGTGTCTCAGGAGAAGGGGGATATATTTTAATATCTTGACGATTTTTTAAAGGGTGTTTATTTATTTATTTATTATTTATTTTTTTCTTCTTGTGTGTGTGGGGTTGGTAGAACCCATCCCTTCATTTTTCTCTCTCTTTTGAAGAAGTTCTTCTTCACTGGGACTAATTTTGCTTGGAGGTGGAATTTTCTTTTGAGCATCGGGGGCCGTGCACATATTTACATTTGAATTTTGTACCTGGGTTTTTTTCGTTATCCCAGTTAAATGTCAAATGTAGGCCATTATCTTGTTTTTAAAAATTTAAACGAATTAAAATTAATTAAATTTTTTAAAAATTAACGAATTTAAATAATTTCATGGTGGTCTTCTATCGACAAGGGGTACAAAAAATTGAATAATTAATAATAAAGCAAAATAATTATGCTTAAATAATTTTATCTTTTAGTCTGTTTTAATATTGTTTAGGTTTTGTGTGTGTGTGTGTTTTGTTGTTGGGATTGAAAAATTTATAAGAGAAATTAAAATATTTTTAAAATTATTATTGTTTTTATTATTGTGTTTTATTAGAGTTTTTTTACAATTTCCATGAATTAAATTAGTTTTGTTCATTTGCATTTGTTGACAATTGGCTTGCACTCTGGCTTTTGGTATCCAGACTTTTAGGTTCGAATCCTGGCTGGCGGTGGCATCTGTTTGTTAGCGGTTCGGAATCCACGTTAAACTGTAAGTCCCGGTCTAATCAGCCTAAACTGTTCCCAAAATGACCGTAGAGCGACAAACCAAATCAGTTAGTTCATTTTATTTTATTCAATTTTAATATACAGGATTTTAGTTGTTGAAATATAATCAACATTATGAACATACAAAAAATAACATACAAAAACAGTTACTATTACTACGATTATTGATGAATAAATTTATTACTGAATATAGGGTAATAAAATTTAAATAATTAAAACAATTATTATTACAATATTCGTATTTGTGAGAGAATATGTACATTTTATTACGACCATTAATAGATGGAATTTATATAATATTTTAAATATAAATTAGTTCAATAAATATTATATAATAAAATATATATTAATATAAATAAATAATAAAAATGACATTATGATCATATTAAAGTTTAAACATCTTTTATAATTTAAAATATATTTTTAATATTTAATTAATTTAACTGTAATGGATATATATGACTTTCATCAATAGAATTACCAAATAATTATTAAATTTTTGTATTTATTTTTTTAATAATTACCAATAACTATTATTAGCATTTATTGAAATTGTGTTGGACAGTATTAAATATCCTTAAGATTCAATTCTGTAAATGAGCTGTCATTTACATGATCTATTTTAGATAATTTTTCTCGTCTTAATTTTTTTTTTTTTCATGTTATGAAACTAAATTTGAAAATCTAGATTTAATTAATTTTCTAATTGAATTCATGACAGTCAATTAATTCTACCCATCCGAAGTGCTAATTAAATTTGCAGTTAATTAGTTTTGCTCCTCCTGTATATCCATTCATATTATCTTTACATGTCAGTTTTCGCAATCGGTGTCATGTAAATATAATTTATGTTTCAAATATATGTTCGTGTTTTAAATTTTAAAATTATTAATATTCAGTATATGATTTGGAAATTGTTATTCATTATTAAAAATATTTATGGTAATCGAATTTTACTGTAAATTAAAATGTTTACGACATTAATTTTTATTGTCATGTAAATTATTTACACTTACATTTGAAATAAGAATTTACATTTGACACTTAAACATTTACTAGATATTTAAGAATTATCATTGAATAATGAAATTGTATAGAATAATACAATGAAGTTTATATAGAATTTTAATTTCGATTTAGAAAGAATATTAAATAATGATTGTGTTTTAAAATAACATCATAAACATCATTGGTGCAACAGCCCCATGGAAAGGGCAAGACCTTCTGCCTACCGACAGACTTCCGAGAAAGGAGAGGTTTTTTTTTTTTTAACGAGGTAGAGTTGTCAACCCTAAGCCCAACACTCTACAATCACGATATACTGAGACCTACTGTTTAGAGTGGATTCCGAGCCATTACAAATCATCCATGGCACCGCCGGCGGTTCTAACCCGAAACCTATGGCATCGGCCGCCAGAGCTCGTCCATCAGGCTCCTTTTTAAAATATAATATATAAAAATTAATATGCATTATATTATATTTATATATACAAAAATTTTGATTTTATTTCAAAACTTTTTCTGTATTATGTATTATAAATGAAATTTAAATAACTTCTTTGATAAATAATATTTTTCTTCTTGTAATAAAAAAAATAAATGGATTTTTGTAAAAAAATATTTTCTGAAAAATTTTAATTGGAATTCACATTAAATGGATAGATTAGAAGGTATTTAAATAATAATCCAAATTTTTTTTTTTTTTTTTCTGATTTACGAGGCTCAGAAATTTTAAAAACTTTAGTATCTACTTAGAATATGTTCGTTAGAAGCTTATAAAGCTTGTTTTAAAGTTTTATTATTAAAGTTCTTCATTGTGATTTGTCAACCTTTCTTGTAAAAAAAAAAAGGCTATTATTAACTAATTAAAACTAATTATTAATAATTAATGTTATTAACTAATTAAATGCTATTAGTTAACTAAGTACAAACTAATTTTTAAAATTATCATATAGATTTACATTTAAAATTTTGGATTCTTTTTCATAAAAATTAATCAGGTAATTAAAATAATAGGAAATTGTATGATTTTATATTGGCTTTCTAAAATGATATAATGTAAAATATTACGTTAAGTAATTAAAATATAAAACTTGAACAATTTCATTATTAGATTTTTCTTCCGTGCATTAATTGTAGTAAAATAATAAAGAAATATTTTTAAAATTGCTATTATACAATTTATACAGGATATATATGTTTGGAAAATTTGGACCAAACTACGCCCCACATGTACCATCAACGGTGCTCGCCACAGTTTTTAAAATGTCCACCATAATAAACATTTCAATTCGGCGCGCCGCACTAAATTTTACAATGTAAAAAGAATCTTTTTTTTTTTCTAACCGATATCTGTAAAGGTGGAATCATTCTGCAAATTTTTAGTTTCATAATGACGTTTTATAATGTATTCTTTGCGAATTGATATTATTTCATTCCAAATTAAACACATTGACTTGCTCATTCAAGAAATATTGATATCCCCATTGCTTTTTAAATGCTCTGAAATTACTATACACATTTTATTTTTAACTTTTAAATCGCATTTGCCTTTCCGAAAACAAACTTTGTACAACTCTCTGCTGTTTCTCATATTTACTCCATGTGTTCTCTTTGGAATACTCGAAAGTACTGGAATCTTCCAGACCAGCGATCACGCAGCAGAACTTTTCCAGAACATGCTCTAGCTCTGCTACTCGTTACAAAATGGCACTGATTACTTTTACTAACCAAGCATTAATTGACGTTTTTATATAATTCCTCCATCCCCTCAGAAGACGGCGCTGTATTATTGTCGTGCAAGGTGGCATTTCTGCAGCAATGATTTGTTTGGTTGCATGCAAGTTTCCACCGAAATTGAGAATCGGAGTGGAGTCCACCCTCCAAGCTATAGATTCTCACTCACCGCCTAGTTCCTAAGCGAAAATTTGCACGCAATTCAACTGCTGTATGTTGGTATGATGAGCTAACTAGTCATGGCCCTTTGGACATAGTGGAGGAATCAGTGTGATCAGCTTAGGCTAAAAAGTTCAGAGGCCCCTATTATATAATATAGATGAAAATTCTTAACTATCGATAACAAAATATAAGGTACTAATTCTCCAAATCCAGAATTGATTATTTTATTACCTAGAACAATGTTGTTCGTTATTTATTAATTTATAATGTACATAAATATTGATCATGTTATAAGCTAATTATACATGCGACTACAATATTTTTAATATATATTGTAATTAATAATTTTCGAATAGAAAAAAAAAAGAATTGAAGATACTAGAAAGGTTTCGTAATTTTTATCTTTGACAGATATTTTTATGGTTTCAAAAAGTGTATAAAGTGGATAACTACAGAATTTACAATTGATTTAATTGGATATACTTTAATTTTGATATTAGCTATGCAAAATTTGATGCCGCGTATAACATAGAGTCTTATTTTTCGTCAAGAAGACATCTGACATAATCCACAAAGCGGCCATTCATACATCTTCACTTATATTCTTTGACATTCAAGTTCTGCTCTTATACATACTTGGTTTTAAGAATTAAAGATAGTTTTGATACGTAGTAATATAAAAGAAATTATGTTTTAAATTTTTGTGATAGTGACATCATAAAGAAGATACATGTATGTAAAACTGTGATAAAAACTAGGTTTTCCAACGATTTTAAATCTTTTAAGTCTGCCGTTTGTTAGAATTTATTTTTATGAAATTTCTGAAAAGAAAATTTTGTAGTTTGCAACACACTTAGCCTATAACCTGCACCAAAAAACAAGTAATATAAAAAAAAAAAAAAATTTTAAGTCAATTCCTACTTTTTTTCACTCTATTGCAGAAAGTCCTTTATAAAATAATTTTCTTTCATTTTTTTTTTTTTATCTGGCGCCATCTATTGGTGGATATATGCAACTTAAATGTAAAAAAAACTAAAATCAATTAATTAAATTTAATTACTGAATTAATATTTGAAAAAACTGTATTAACATCAAATGTCATCCACTACAAGTTCAAAAAAAAAAGTATTTGAAATTGAGTGGATGAATAAAAAGTATTTTATGAACGATTGAAAATTTGAACAAGATATATATTGGGAGAGTGTGAGCTAATAGAAGGAATTGAATAAGTAAAAATAAGTGCAAAAGAAATACGGTAATAAAATATATGCGGAAAAAAATTAATTATCATTAAAACATCTGAATAAATTTGTGAACAAAGATATCTCTGAAAGATATATTCTTTTACATTTTTTATTTTTTATGAGTTAGGCATAATTAAAAATCATTATTGATAATAAAAAATTTTGATAAGAAATAATTTGAATTTCATGAAAAATTTTAAATGTTAAAATTATTTTATTAATGAATTAAATATGAAAATTTTATAATTCTAAAGATAAATACGTTGATATAGTTTAATAAAATTTATAAAATTAATATTACTTGTAAAAAGTTATTAATTTATTACTAAATTTCTAATACTACTGATTACTTACTAATTTATAGAAAAAAATACTTTAAAAATTAATTTCTTGAATTTATTATTTATTACATTGATAACAAAATATTAGTTAAATTAAAATCTAGTTAAATCATTATGAAAATAAAATACTAAAAATCATTATTGATCATAAAAATAAAATTTTTAATAAAAACTACTTTGAATTTTATTCAATTTTTTACATGTTAAAAATTATTTATTAGTAAATTAAATATGAAATTTTTAACTCTAAACATAAATATATTGATATAGTTCAATAAAATTTATAGAAATAATATTACTTTTAAAAATTGTAATTTACTAATTAACTAAATTACTAATACTAGTTACTAATTATTTACTATTACCTTACTAACTTACAGAAGAAAATATTACTTTGCAAAAGTTACAACTTACCAATTTATTATTAAATTTCTAATACTAATTACTATTAACTTACTAATTCATAGAAAAATATTACTTGTAAAAGTTATTTTTGAATTTATTATTTATTACATTGATATTGAAATATGGAAAAAAAACCTAGTTAAATCATTATGAAAATAAAATACTAAAAATCATTATTGATCATAGAAATAAATTTTTCAATAAAAATTACTTTGAATTTTATAAAAAATTTTAAGTGTTAAAATTATTTTATTAGTAAATTAAATATGAAATTTTTTTAAATCTAAAGTTAAATATTTTAATATAGTTCAATGAAATTTATAGAAATAATATTACTTGTAAAAGCTATAACTAATTAAATTACTAATACTGCTTACTAAAAGTACTTACTATTAACTTCCTAACTTATAGAAAAAAATATTACTTCTAAAAGTTTTAATTTACTAATTTATTAAATTATTAATACTACTTACCTACTAAATTACTAATTTTACAGAAAAATATTACTTGTATGAGTTATTTCTTAAATTTATTATTTATTACACTGATATTGAAATATGGAAGAAAAATTTAATTTAATCATTATGAAAATAAAATATGGCCAGGTTTTATTTTCATCGTAATACTAATAGTTACAAATTAATGTCAATACTTATACTCTAATTTTATATTATATCCTTATTATATTATAGCCTTGTATTTTATTATATGCTTATTATATTATATATTATCCTTATATATTTTTATTATTTAATGCCAATCCTTATATTTTTATTTCATCAATGACTTAATAAAACAATTAAGATCATTGAAAAGGTTGTGAAAAGTTGTGACAATTAATTATGGAGTACTTTTATTCAGTTTGTATAAAATACCAATAATTAATAAATTATCTCAATTCAATTATATAGAACTTATTAAGTAATTAAATATTTCCGAAGAGTCTATTTCGAAGAGAGTATTTCTAAGAAAAGTCATTTTTTCTTTTTAAAATTAGGTTTTTTTCTTTTCAAAGACAGCAATCTATTTTTTGCAAAATAGCGTCCGCTAAATTACAACTTCATTTCGAATCTAATCCCTCGAGAACGAAAATCCTTATCAAAATATCTCATTGAATTTTAAGAAATAAGTCTTTTTATTGTCAAACTTTTCATCGGAATTGGAGAGTGAAAAATCATTATTCAATTATTTATTTATCATTTTTCCTCCCCCTTTTCAATCTTCAGCCTCTTATTCAGTGTTATCTTTCCTCTCTCCCTTATTTCTTGGAGAAATTCATATTATCATTATTCGAGGAATATAATTGACTGGGTGGAATGGCTGAATGCAAATTGGAGGAAAGACTGGATGAGATTGGGAGAGGCTTCATTTCCAAGAAAAAGGTTTTAAGTCATCTATTCATTTGCTATTTCATCATCTTCGTCTTAAGGCGATAATTTCTTCTTGGATTTCTTCAGGAGGACTTTCTTTTCTTTTTTCTTTTTTTTTATGCTCCCACTTTTCTTTTCATGGTGTAGTTCATCTTTTTATTGTTTGATCTTCGTCCTTTTCTTCTCCTTGCTTTATTTATTTTGAGGTTGCTTTTTGTGTATGTATATTATATTGGAAATTTTCTGTTATTGTTTACTCAAAACAAAGTCTTTTTATTATCACTGCGGTGACATACCGAGCGATTGGGAGTTTAAGTGAAATGAGTTTCCACCTCCGTTGATGTGATTCATAATAAAATTTGTGGTTATATGCAATTCAATTGCAGTCGAGTTGCTATCAAATTTTTAATCGGAATTCTTTTTGTAAAAAAAAAAAAAGCTTATTTGTCTTATAAAGCTGAGTTGATATTCAATTGTTTCACTTGTTTCAATTCAATTGTATTCAAATTATCACCTTGTTTTTATAAAAATAAATATTTATGACTTAAATTAAACTTTGTGATATTGGATATTCAATAAACTCATATAATTCTATGCGTTCTTTTTATTCATCATACTATATCGAAGTAAGAAAATTCATTTGATACATTATAACAGTAAAAAAATAATTTATAAGATTTTTGAAAAGCTTTGCAATTTCTCTTTAAAAAAATTATATGCTGCTTATGTTGGATTGAAGGTCGAATCTCGTCTTTTATTACAGATTATTAAAGCAGATTTATTGATTTATTATAATAAACTCGAGTAATTCTATCTGTTCTCTTATTGGTCAAGCTATATTGTAGCTATAAAAAAAATTAATTGCTTTTAATATACATTATAATAGTAGACAAATAATTTATTTTGAAGTTGCAAATTTAATTTCTTCAAATTTTCTGAAGTATTATTGTTTTATTTGCAAACAAAAGTCTTTATTGCTCACTGCGGGCGTTTAATACCGAGCCATTGGCTGTTTTTGAAATTGAAATGAGTTCCCATCCGTTGCTGCGATTCATAATAGAAATTTGTGAATTATGCAGTTTAATTGTAGCTGAGTTGCTGTCAATTTTTAATCGGACTTTTTTTTGTAAAAGTTTATCTGTCCTAAAAAATAAGTATTTAGAATTAAATTAAACCTTTAACGATAATTCTCGAGATACAAAAAACTCGAATAATTCTTTCGTCGTTTCTTTATTGATAATACTAAATATTACTTGTAAAAAATATTTCTTTTTTTGATTACATTGATATTGAAATGTGGAAGAAAAATAAGTTAAATTATTATGAAAAAAAATAAGGCCAGGTTTTTTTTGTCATAATATTAATAATTACAAATTAGCAATTTTCATTTTATATCTTATGGGGTTATCTCTCTGTCTTATCTTCAAATAACCCATAAGTTATTTTATTTTTTGAATTTTATTTTTTATTTAAAACAATCCTAAGATGATTGAAAAGTTTGTGAAAATTGTGACAATTAAGTATGGAGTATTTTGTTTCATTTTGTATAAAATACCAATAATTAATAAATTACTCAATTCAAAATTATATAATAGTTGAAGAAGTTATTAAGTAGTAATGAAATAGTTCTGAATCGGTTTTTCTAAGAAAAATAAAATTTTCTTTAAAATTAGGTTTTTTCTTCTCACAGCAGCATTTTTTTTTTCAAATAACGTCCGTTAAATTTACATAACTCCATTTCGAATCTAATCCCTCGAGAACGAAAATCCTTATCAAAATATCTCATTGAATTTTAAGAAATAAGTCTTTTATTGTCAAAATTTTTCATCGGAATTGGAGAGGGAAAAATCATTATTCAATGGCTTATTTATCATTTTTCCCTCCCTTTTTCAATCTTCATCCTCTTATCCAGAAGTGTGTTATCTTTTTCTCCCTTATTTCTTGGAGAAATTCATATTATCATTATTCGAGGAATATAATTGACTGGGTGGAATGGCTGAATGCAAATTGAGGAAGACTGGATGAGATTGGGGAGAGGCTTCATTTCCAAGAAAGGTTTTTAAGTCATCTATTCATTTGCTATTTTCATCATCTTCGTCTTAAGGCGATAATTTCTTCTTGGATTTCTTCAGGACTTTCTTTTCTTTTTTTTATGCTCCCACTTTTCTTTTTTACAGTGTAGTTCATCTTTTTTATTGTTTTGATCTTCGTCCTTTTCTTCTCCTTGCTTATTTATTTTGAGGTTGATGTCTCTCTTTTTTTGTGTGTGTGTATTATATTGAAATTTTTCTGAAGTATTATTGTTTTTCTGCAAACAAAAGTCTTTATTGCTCACTGCGGTGTTTAATACCAGGAGAGCGATTGGGTGTTTTGAAATTGAAATGAGTTCCCATTCGTTACTGCGATTCATAATAGAAATTTGCTGATTATGCAATTTAATTGCAGCGAAGTTGCTATTC
>BPLR01018441.1:0-32112 GCA_021605095.1 Caerostris extrusa | reverse complement strand
AAGATAGATATGTTTGGGCTAGGCAGAAGCGCACAACTGATGCTATGCACAAGCTGTTACTCCAACCCGTTTGTTCAACGTCTGAGAAACCTTTGGTCAGACCCGCAAATGGGGTAACGGATTTAAGATGGTAAATTCGAGGAGCATCTACAGCCTGATGGATGCGATGAAGTCATAGTCCTTTGCCGAATGCCTTTCACCCTTTTCCAGAATGTTCTTTTGTCGGCGACTTACAAGAATTTTCTTCGGCTCTCTGGAATTGACACTTTCTTTGCCTTGACACTGGGACACGACTGTGAATGTCGTCAGCAGGATAAATAAGGGAGGGGAATGTCGTTTGTGCCCTGTAAGCCATTTTGCCAGAATCTTTTTGTGAGCAAAAGAAACGAAGCAACGCTGAACTGGGCAAACCTTCATACCTGGAAAATATTGAATGCTCTTGAAATGGTACAGTAAGGCCGTTGGGCTTGAACTGCATTGATTTGAATGGTCGGGTAAGACTTAGCATTTTAAGCCACAAATGGGATGGGAAAGCGCCAAATCTCATTTAAAAAGAATTAAAGATTTCAATTTGACGACACGTTGGCTATATACCCCAATATTGATTTTAATGATGAACATTAGAATACTTAGCAACATCTTGACTGGCACATGTAGATTTTACCTGCCAAACTAAACAATGCTATAGTACACTGATTTTTTATGCCAGGTAAGGAGGTAGGCCAAAAATGTCAAACAATTTTGCTACTCGCAAATGTGTAAATATGGAATATAATACTTATACACTATATTTGTTGCTACTTATTAAGGTAAAGCCATATATTGATACTTATTTGATTTATAGTTACTTGCTATAAGGTGCAAGGCCATTTTGGAATTAGAGACCAAATCATTGGCTATACTTAGCCAGGTAAAATCACAAAAGTGCATGACTCTGATTATGTATTATACTGAAAAGTAGAAAATACTGTTCCAGCTGGAAACGGCAGCTCTGTGTCCGATCCGGGGCACAACCTAAAATTAATGTCAAATAATCTTCACTCCTAAGTAGCGTTGAACTTCCGACACCAAAGACTTCACACTTCCGCATATAAAGGTAAGCATATATAACGGCTTAATCATTGAAAATCTGAAATATCTTTTAATAAATACAAAATTGCTAATGTTATTTATACTAATAGATCACAATGTACTCACTTTCTCGAAAATCAACCTGTTATTGTATAAAAATGAGCAAAACCGAAAATTTAATCTAATGCCGGTGCACAATTTTATACGTTTTATATTTATTAATTCAAAATTCACTTCGAAAGGCATGCCAACAAATGATATGGCGGATATGGTAATTACTAATGGCGATAACTTTCATTTCAACCTATGCCAATTAAATATATATCTCCTCTATTTTGTCAAATATAGGTTTCCTTATATGTAATTAATTAGCTAAGAATTACTAATGTATTATTGTATATAAACTACATTTTAGTAGCAACCTACAAAAAAGGCATAGCGCAGTTAAGATTGGTTGATGACAAACATGGGTACAATAGTATGGTGCAGCAGGCATACAGACAGAATCTGCATCCAATAAAGACAACCGATCTTTCCCCGCTGACCAGCAAGCAGGTACTGTACTCTTCCTCAAATGCACAATGCTAACTTCCGCTGCAATAAGTGAACCGCATCAGCTTGTCGAACTACTTTACGGGTAATCTATATTTTAATTAGCCGCAATTATTAAATATTTAGTTAAAAATACCTTACCTTCCACCCTAACTATAAGCTTTGTCAGTTATTTTTCATGCCTTCGCAAAAGTAAATAACCTACATCGTGTATGTATCAAGATTTGATTGATGTCGAAACATAAGCACATTAGTATGGTAGTATGCATACTTGGTATTAGTAGTCATGCGACTTGTCTGAAAATAAAAATGATCTTCCAAGCGTCCATCAGGCAGATATTTGCACTCTCCCCTTCCCAGTGCCAAATGCTGCTCTTGTGCTGTAATGTTTGCACCTTAAATTAGATGTCAGAGACCCCCTGGTCAGAAATTACAATTGGAATATAAAATATAGCTGACAGCTTATACTTCCTCTCGCATCCCTTTCGTTCTGCAGGAACTTCCACACCGGGAAGGCGTCAATGATCATAGCGCCTCGGGATGATGGCCCACCTCTGTTCTTGATTTGGGATGTTCGGTTTCGTGAACTGGGCGCCATCACAACCCTCTGCATGGAGCAGAGCTTGCTGATGTGACGCAGTTGGGGGCTTTATTTTAACACCCTCAGTAAGAGGAAAGGAAACCTTGATTAATATACCTCCTGAGTCACAAGCAAATGAAGGATAAGATATATGATATGGTTTGGTTAGATCACAGAGAATAAAAACGTTCTCAGTTTCCTAAAGTAACTCATTGGAAAATAACTGTAAAAGTAGTGAATGAAAGGTTTGAGATCCTGAACACAACATAAGGCACAGCCAACAAAATAATCAATTCCTGCAATCTAAGAATTGCCAATATTCTTCTTCCCAACCTGAGTTCAGTACTTATTTTAAGAATATAATATTCAGCACTTGGAAAATGAAATCAGAAACTACTAGCCAAATTGCATATGCTAGTAGATTATATTTTATATACCTATTAACTTTTAAGTCTTAACTAATAGCTGAAGTAAATTTTTTAATACTAGCATCAAATACTAGCGTAAAGACTAATGGCATTAAAATAAATATCGCTCATTTATTAAAGAATGAAATACTAAAAAGTTCAGTTTTGTGACGGAGGTGCCGGAGTTGCATCGTATAGGGTTCAAAGCTTGAAAGCCCATTAATGTCAAACAATGGCTATTACAATAGTTTGTGGGCTAATTTTATAAATGCAGATATCGCCTTACTTCAAGAAAAGTAACCCATAAATAATAAAAACCCCGATTTTACTGCTTGGCTGCTCACCCTTCCATCATGTCATTTTGCACACTTTAGATGATTAATCGGGACTACAGTTAACGTGGATTACAAACCACTAATAATCATCCACGCCACCGCCTGGCCCTAGTACCAAAGACCAGACAGTTTTATGCGAAAAGGTAATTTGATATATTAAGTAGATTAAAAGCAAAAACATTATGCAGCATAACTTAAAGGTATTAATATTTTTGATATTTTATCTGTTGTCAAACCAAAAACAAAAGCTTGTTTATAAATTCAAATATTTCTTACGAAAATAAACAGATAAATTTAAATATAATACTGATTTTCCTAAAAAGCTAACAAATGATAACTATTCCGTACTTTTTTACTCTTATAATATATAAAATCGGATTAAGTAGTGCTGAATTATTAATGAATAGAAGACAAGGACGAGGGATTCCTTAACACCGAAAAAAGCTCATACAGTTTAATTTATATATTTAAAAATGTAATGTAACATAACAAAAGCTGTGCGGACTATTCTGGGGACATCTTGACACTCTGCATATAAATAACATCAGTTAGCATCCTATCAGGGATTGTGTGCCAGACAATAGTAACACTCCAAACTCATTAGCAAGTTGTGGTGAATAGAGGATTATAATCAGCATATGTCATCTCTGTGATTAATGTTCTGAATATATGTGTAAAATATATAGATACATGCCAATGCTAAGCAAAATACCTGTCAGATGAGGGAGACAAACATACAGATTATATGCTTCCATAGCTGTATTATAATATATATAGGATTACCTAAAATTATTAATACAAACGTTTGTTAAGAGATGTAAATTATGAATTCAAAAGGAGTCAGTCGTGCATGGAAACTTCATCAGAAAGAGTTGGAACATTAAATAAACTCTTTCGTGAGCTGATGCTCACGAAAGAGTTTTCTTGTTTTCTCATTCTGACAGTAGCCATCGTAGAAAGAGTCTTTATCGGAATACTGGCCACACTCGGTATTGTTGGCAGATTTTGGCATGTAGTGCATGAATTATCTGAGCTGCAGTAAGTCATTTTTTCGATAACAGTTTATACACAGGTGTATATCTACTACCGTGTAGTTTACGTTATAGCCTTTTCCGGCCTCACGGGAAGAGTTTTGACATTTCATTCCCAGAGATAGAGGAAACGTCCAGCTTCTGATAAGTATATACACTGCGTAAATAGCTTAGACACTTGATTTTGTAAGTCAAATAATCGAAGGTATTTTATTTTACTAAATTTTTTATTAGAAACATATTAATGTAAATATTTATAAACTCGACGAACTAGCATTGCCCAGATGTTTTCCACTAAGTATAAAAAGGTTTAGACTTTGACTGGCCATGGTAAACATCCACATTATTTGTTAGGAACCAATTTCTTGACTCCAGTCGTGATGTGAATGGAAGTCTGGGTCTTGCTGAAACTTCCACTCTCACCCCCAAGTCTGAGCATTTCATAAGGAAGAAGCTTTCTTTGAATTCAGCACTTGAATGTACTCTGGTATGTTTTTGCCTACCATTTAGAAAACCAGACTTGTACTTCTCCCGTATCCAACAGCCAACTAAACCACAAACTCCCTCCTCCCGTTTGTTGTCGTGTTGAAGGTATTCGTTCGTGTTCCCAGATGGGTCACCGCCAATAGTGCTGATACCGTTGACCGTCTAACTTAAAATTCTCTTTCATCGAAAAAAATAAATTGCCAGAAGTCCACCTCCTGTAGTCCAGGACATGTGCTCCTTAGCCCACGCAAAACGGCTAAATATCAATGTGAGCTTGTGTCCCTGTGATGATGCTGTTTCCGTCTCTTTTGACAATGAATCTTTTAGATCTTTTAAATATGTTGTAACCGTTTGTTTCGTCATATGATTAAGTCCTTGCTTGATTTCCTTGCCTCTTGAAATACTTCCCTTTGTTCTTAAGCACAAGAACAAGTTTTCTTCATCATGTGGTGTTTTCGGTCTAAAAGTCTTTTCTTTCCATTTTTATAAGGATTTCTGATAAAGTTTGAAACTGTATTGGGGCTCACCTGCAACAATCGAGCAATCTCTCTGACATCTTTACTCATTTTGATATCGAATTTGGCCTTTGAAAATAGTTCAAAGGTATTCCTTTAGGCATTTGAGAACGAGAAATAGCAAACGCTGTAACTTAAACAAATTAGATTTTTTTTTGACAGAAAAGGATAAAACAAAGTACAAAAATCACTATTTAACTAAAGAACAACTCACCAAATTAAATACATTAGCAAGTGTCCTTCTACTTTTTACGCATCGGAAATTATATATACCATACCTTTATTATTAGCTATCAGTGGTAGATGCTTAATTTTTTAAGCCTAAAATGAAAAAAAAAGGGTTCATTAACTCAATCTGCATAAATATTCTGGTAGTTAGGAGAAAATAAGAGATATTAATTGGCAAACACTGTCCTTCTATTTTTTTACGCAGTGTAATAACAACCCATCACTCAAATTTAACAGTTATTATAAGCAGCGTCGGCGGTAGTTATATTACATGCAGTTAGTGTTTTGTTCTAATGAGAACAATCTGTCACTCAAATCTAATAGCAGATATTCAGTATCATGTGTAATGAGGGGAAATTAGCGAATGTCTGTGAATGGTCGAAACAATTACAGATTTGAATATAGACTTCAGCACCAGAGTTGTTCCATCGCGATGGGTGATAGACCACGAGTTGAGAAATGTCTACTCCAATGAGAAGTGAGAGAAGCTGACCCCCTCCTCTTGACAGATTGTCTTAAAAGGAGGTTTCGGTGAAGAACAGGAAGAACCTTGCGACGAGTCGAGCAGAAGTGTTGTTTTTCTTTTTTTTTTTTTTCTCTGAAGTGATTGATTGAAAGGCCGGTATTTCCGCCAGTTTTTTTTAAAGTGAATCCATTGTGGGTTAACTTGTCCCGCCGTGTGATAATTAAGGTCTGCATACCAGGTAATTAGATCCGGTGTAGATTCGAGAACTTTGAAAATCACCGACCTTGAAATCGAATGAACTGTACTTGTGATTTAATGCATGCACTTGTGATAAAATTTTCTTTTTTAACTTTTTACAATAACCCAGTGTACATTATTTGTATATATATACATACACTAGTGCTTGTAAATAACAGTTAAAAGTGTTCTCATGAACCTGAAAGTGGCCATCTTCTTGAAACCATTATAGGTCTAATATGTATAGGTCGAAAAACGCTACAATATTCACACAATTTGTAAATATGATAATTAATAATAGAAGGTACAGCGTGGGCAGGCTATTATAAATATAAACTCCCGTTATGGAGAAAAATTATTGAATTTGACGGATAATAAATTTGCTACCTAGCAAAAATGCCGTTGCCTCTACTTTATGAATCCCGTATTGAAAAATATAAAGCATTTTATCATTTTCAATCTCTTTTTATCGTCAAAGAGTCTATTTATTATGCTCTGAAGATTTATCCCTACATGCAGCTTTTATGAAATGTTTTTAAAGTTTGTACAAAGAAGATCAATGACAAGAATTTCCTGGTTTTTATATTTTGTTCACTGTCGAAGCCGGATTAACTCCTGAAAGCGCATTCAGTCAATGAGTATAAGGTGGGTATCGTGGATGACTGTTTAGTCTGCTCGTGCTGGCTATTATTACGAATGGATTTCAACATAATATTTTCAATAAAGATCAGATACATTGTGGAGCATCACTACATTCCAACAAGCACTTTGAGGCACAAAATGTTGGTTTAACATAACGGAGCTTTAACCCATTTCGAGGGTGTGTTATGGATCATAGAAACAAATTTTTTTGGTATCAATGTATTAGATGAGATGCATCGTTGTAAGATTGCCAAGCACTCATCTGATTTGTTGAGCCTCGTTTTCTATGGAAGATCCTAAAAGTTATGATGTCCAAATTGCCTGTTGACTCGGATTTCATGGCAAACTGCATCAGAGAAGCTGTTAACATTGTTAACTTCAGTATGTTTGACTGAGTCCAGACAATCAACGTTTGTTGAGTCAGAAATGGATCCTTCAAACATCTCTTGTGACATAATGAAATGTATCCATCTAATATTTTATCTAACAGACAAAGTACTAGATGGATACGTAGTTTTAAACCCACCTTATAAGGCTTTTATAACTATCCGTAACATTTCCGATTATGGATAGTATTAAATTAAACTCAATAAACATGTTCTATTAATTATTGTCTACTTCTTGTGTGTCTTAAGCGTATATCACACAAGCTTATTTTTGTTCTTTTAACAGGAAGAAAGCCAACATTAACAATTACACAACAAGAATACGATGTGAATGACATTTGGTGAACTTTTTGCTCTTGAGTTCATTAATTCCTTGAAATCTGCGATTAAATGCTTCAAGAAACTGATCTGGGTGCATAAATGTTGGATGTACGAGCAGTGATAAACTCAATATTTCAGTGACAATGATGGTTGAAGGTAATAAAGCAAACCCACCTAATAAGGCTTTTATAACTCTATCCGGTAAAGTTTCCGATTATGATATGGCCGCGCAATTATGATTCCTTTTATTTTATTTACCCATCTAAACGTTTGTACAAATAATTTTGGCATCCTTTATGCATACAAATTGTTCTTATTCCATGAAAAGTGTATTATTTAGATACTCACTTCAGAAATCTTACTTATCTGAAGGCTTTTTCGATGAGTGAGTCTTCTCAAAGTATAAAATTCAATTATTCAAAAAGTCAAATAGTTCATAATGGCTAACATATGGAATAAAAAATTGCACATTTTTTAATTAAAATTATTACAGTTGAAGAAACGAAATCTCTTAAAAGAACTATTAACTATAAAATTCTTAAAAAGTCATTAATTTTATGGAATTCTAAACTTTTATAAAAATTGGATTTCAGCAAAAAACGTCACCAAAAAGAGATATTAAAACTGGAATAATTAAACAGAATTATAATAATTTAATTAAAATTTAAAAGAGTAAATACTAAATTTGATAATTTTACTCGCTTTACTTTGGATTATTCTTCCGAAGTGGCAAGATAATTAGCATAAAAGAACGACTACGGAAAATACTTACGACTGTACGAATTTCCCATTGCATTCGATTCATTTATGATGGTTAGTTCGACTTTGATGTCGTCGCCGTAGGCTTCGCTGGGATAACTGTCAAAACTAACCAGCCGAGTGAATAGAATGGTTCTGGGGACCACGTGACCTCGGATCACCTGGAATTTAAAAAGACAAATAAGTCTATGAAAACAAAAACATAATTTACAAAATAGAAAACTTATTTCTATAATATACTTTGCTACTGTAGCATTTTTCAATTCCTTCTATTAGCTCACACTCTCCCTATATATCTCGTTCAAATTTTCAATCGTTCATAAAATACTATTTATTCATGCACTCAAGTTCAAATACATTTTCTTGAACTTTTAGTGGATGACACTCGATGTCAATACAGTTTTTTTCAAATATTAAACTTCATTCATTAAATTTAATTAATTCATTTTTAGTTTTTTTTAGATTTAAGTTGCATATATCTTTGAACGATGGCGCCAGATAAACTTAAAAAATGAATGAAAATTATTTATCAAGGACTTTCTCAATATAGTGAAAAAAAGTAGGAATTGACTTTAAGAGAAACAAGTAATATAAAAAATCTTAAGCTGGAAGAGTTTGCATTTCATTCCCATGAGAGGGAGGAATGCTATCTTTGACAATTATATAAATATATCAACCCATCCCTCAAATCTGATAGCAGATATTCGGTATCATGGGATAGATTTTTCTTTCTAGTGCAGCAGGCAAACACTTGGACAGTTGGGTCTTGGATGTCTAAGGCAAGTGCTGCTTAGACGTTATCACTTCCACATTACCGGCAAAGAGAGCGTGTAACTTGAAAATCCATGCCACGGACGGGAGTAACAATGCCCCGCAACGCTCTACGATCAGATTAGACCGGGACATACGGTTTAAAAAGTGGATTCCGAACCACTACAAATAGATTTTTATTAACCGCCGCGACTCAACCCACCTGTGGTAAAGCGCCAGCCACTCAACCATTCAGGCCCATATATATATATATACACACACACTCAAGAGCCAAAACATTATGAATTGGTACCCCTACATTTTGCAAATGAACTCGCCTGATGACATGGAAGGCAAACGTGATCAGGTGGAAGTGGTATTTAACTGCTGCTGGAGAGTCTGGAAGAATATTCTTTCACATTACTTCTGTGTGATGGGAAGGGCTGCTGATCTAAGCGACTTTGATAGAGGGCAGATTGTAATGGCCGAAGGCTCGAACAAGTATTTCGAAACTGCACGACTCGTGGGTTGTTCGCGATCTACAGTTGTTAGTACTTATGCGAAGTGGATGAATGACGGTGAAACCAGCAGTAGACGACTTGGTGTTGGACGTCCACAAGCTATCAAAGAAAAAGGTCAAGTAAATGGTGGAAGCAAAACCGGAGCCAGACAGTGGCTCAGCTGACAGTCCAATACAATGCAGGGCCAAGTATCATAGTATCGAGCCCACAGTTCAGCGGACATTGTTGGATATGGGGCTACGCAGCAAACGTCTCACTCAGTATGCCTTTGCTGACCAAGCGCCATCGCCAACTGCGCCAGCGCTGGGCCAGGGAACATCATGATTGGTCCATGGATCAGTGGGGAGAGTTGCCTGGTCAGATGAATCACGGTTTGTCATTCATGACGCCGATGGCCGTGCCAGGATACGCCGTCTTCCAGGCGAACAGTTGCTCCCTCAATGTACAGTAGGTCATATACAGGCCGGTGGGGCGGTATTATGCTTTGGGGGGGACGTTCTCTTGACGTCTCTGGGACCCGTGGTTGTGGTATAGCAGACCATGAATACTACAGGAGTATCTGAACATCATGGCGGACCAGTTGTACCTTACATGGCCTCTGTTTTTCCAGCTGGAAATGGAATGTTCTAACAGGACAACGCCCCTTGTCACAAGGCTAAAAATTGTGTTGGAGTGGTTACAGGAATATGATACTGAATTCAATTAATGTCCTGTAAAATCACCGGATCGCAATCTGATAGAACACATTTGGGATGTTCTGGGACGGCAGCTCAGAGTTCAAAGACCACCAATTCCAATATCTCGGTTTGGCTCTTGAGTGTATATATATAATTAGATTTTTATTAACTTTTTGTTATGTCTCCGATTTTATTTTCCAAATAGGACTTAAATTCTAGCAAAAGGCTATTTAAGCATAAGCCCATTGTATATTTTGAAAAAAAATGTTAAAAATACAATGCATTCATGCAAGACCAATCGAACCGGAGAACAAAAAAATTCATGGCTAAAAGAATTGGTAGCCAGAACTAATAGGACATTTTCATGTCAAAAAGAGAAAAAGTAATCGAAGTTCAGGAATCCCGAAACATGACATGAAAAGGTGTTTCATTATTTAAAATTTATTCATTTATTTAAAAATATTTTCTAAATTAGTTTCTTTTTCTATATATGACATCATACCAAAGGTTTAAATTATTAATGCTAAATTCAGATTGTTGTTATGCATATTGAAGAATTCCAATGATTTGTAAAAAAATATAGTTTTGGACTAAAACTTTTCAAATGTCTGTATAGTTTTTTTGTGAATATATACATAGAATAAGTTGATATATCTTTTCACTTAAATATTTAATTGATAACCTAAAGGTAAACGTATCTGCATAAATTGCCTTTGAATTTCAATGATTTGTAAAGAAAGGCCTGATGGCCGAGTGACTAGATCTGGCAGTCGGTGCAGCAGGTTCAAGTTCGAGTCCCGGCGGTGTCGTAGGTGTTTTAGGGGTTCGGAACTCACTTTAAACTGTAGGTCGATCTACTATGACTACTACTACTACATCACGCCGCATCGTTGTGTCTAGAGCTGAGGTGCCCCCATAGTTTGGGAATGATGTGGGCCAGAAGAAGACTTATTGGGCCCTATGACGCTCTACGTACGGTCTTATGAGACCGGAATCTATGGCTTGGGCAAAATGGATACCGAACCAATTTCAAACATCCACGGCACCGCTGGGATTCGAACCGAAACCTGTGGTACCGAACGCCAGAGTGCTGAGCCACTCGGCCATCAGGCCCCTGTTCTATTATGACTGTAAGAGCATTGGGCGTATTGCTGTCTCGAAATCTGCCAGTAGGTAGGCAGCTTTAGCCCACCAAGGAATGTTGAGCGGATGATGATGATCATGATATATATATATAAATTAGACTTTTTATTAATTTTTTAGATGTCTGCGATTTTATTTTCAAAATAAAAATCAAATTTTACAAAAGCTATTTAAGGCATAAACCCTTGTGTTTATTTGGAAGAAATATGTTAAAATGCAATGCATTCAGTAAAATATAATCGAAAGAGAACAAAGAGAATTCATAGATAATAAATTAGGGAAAAAAGCCTCAGAACTAATAAGACATCTTAATGACAAAAAGACAAAAGTAATCCCCAAAACATAACATGAAAAGGTATTCGCGCATATCTATAACAAACAAAACGTTTCGCACCATGCTACGAGATTTAAATTCATTTCATCCTCTGCTTCCTCCTTCGTGTCCTAATGAAAATCCTTTATTTGCGCGCATCTTCAAAAGGTATTCGAATGTTTCCAGAAGACTGCATTCAAGTTCTGGAAGATATGATGGGCTGATATTGCATCCCAAGTCTCGTGGTTGGAATTCAATTCCATTTTTACATCATCCGGCAAGATAAGAATAAACCGACTCTACTGAATAGAAAACTGTTTCAGTGGTACTTCGTAGAATACATATCCGCTTGCTTTTTACACAGATGAAGATTTTTAGATACTACAGACGTGGCGTTAGTTTATCTTCAAGAATGGATGTGTACGTCTACCATGTGATATAGGCATTATATCTCTCGAATTTAATATGCTGATTTATTCAATGGATGTAACGAATTAAATTAAAATACTGTTTGTAAAACTTTTCAGCAAAATTTATCATGACTTTGCTTAAATAAACGATGACAAGGCAAGGTAGCATTAATGAAATATTTCACTTTTGCGCATAATAGTCACCTTCAAAATAAAAGTGCCGCATTTACTCATGGGGGCTATGCTTTTGAATTTAATCAGTTTATGTGATTTTCGTAAATTTAAGAACTGTTGACTTAAAATTTATTCATATATTTAAATATATTTTCTAAATTAATTTCTTTTTCTATCTATTGCATTCTACAAAGGTTTAAATTATTAATTCTAAATTCAGATTTTTTTTGATGATGCACACTGAATAGTTTCAATGATTTGTAAAAAACTGAAAATATATTTTTGATTTAAAAATTTTCAATAACTTGTATATATTATTTCATATATATTTAAATATTAGATAAAACTGTTAACACTGCGTTTTCTCGTTACTGCATCAATTGTATTTTATTTCTGAACATTTTTATCCTAATTTCAAAGCGGTAAGACACCTGGATAGGCCTGATGGCTGAGTGACTAGCGTTCTAGCGCTGGTGGCAAAGGTTTGAGTTCGACTCGGAGGTACCCTTTTCTTTGAATGTTTGTAGTGGTTCGGAATCCCCTTTAAATTCTAGGTCCTCCGTTACTAAGGACTGTAAGAGGGTTGAACGTAGCTGACAACCTTACCCCGTAAAAAGAAATCATTTCCTGCTTCGAAATAAGTAGTAGCAGATTTGCCTTGTCCCCCCAGGGGTTGTTACATCAATGATGATATATGTGTGTGTGTGCAAACTAGGATTTTTTTATTAACGTTTTTTGGATGTTTGTGAATTTATTTTCAAAATATCATTTTTTGTAGAATTTAATGCCCATCCTAGACATAATCCTTTTGAATTTCTCTTTTCGAAATGAAATTTTAAAAATACAATGCCTTCAGGAAAATCCATTCGAACAGAGAACAAACAGAATTTATAGACAATAGAATTGGATAAAAAAAATGCGTTTCAATAAGTCATCTTAATGACAAAAAGACAAAGTACTGAAGTTCCGAGAAATCCCGAAACATGACATGAAAAGGTGTTTCATTATTTAAATTTATTCATTTATTTAAAAATATTTTCTAAATTAGTTTCTTTTTCTCTATATGACATCATACCAAGGTTTAAATTATTAATGCTAAATTCAGATTGTTGTTATGCATATTGAAGAATTCCAATGATTTGTGAAAAAAAAAATATAGTTTTGGACTAAAACTTTTTCAAATGTCAGTATAGTTTTTTGTGAATATATACATAGAATAAGTTGATATATCTTTTCACTTAAATATTTAATTTGATTACTTCAAAGGTAAACGTATCTGCATAAATTGCTTTTGAATTTCCATGATTTGTAAAGAAAAGGCCTGATGGCCGAGTGACTAGTGATCTGGCGGTCGGTGCAGCAGGTTCAAGTTCGAGTCCCGGCGGTGTCGTAGGTGTTTGTAGATGTCGGAACTCACTTTAAACAGTAGGTCCCGATCTATTGCCCGATGACTACTACTACTACATCACGCCAGATCGTTTGTGTCTAGAGCTGAGGTGCCCCCTATATAGTTTGGGAATGATGTGGGCCAGAAGAAGACTTATTGGGCCCTATGACGTCTTACGGTCTTAAGACCGGAATCTATGGCTTAAAATGGATACCGAACCACTACAAACATCCACGGCACCGCTGGGATTCGAACCCGAAAACCTGTGGTACCGAACGCCAGAGTGCTGGCCACTCGGCCATCAGGCCCTGTTCTATTATGACTGTAAGAGCATTGGGCGTATTGCTGTCTCGAAATCTGCCACTAGGTAGGCAGCTTTAGCCCACCAAGGAATGTTGAGCGGATGATGATGATCATGATATATATATATAAATTAGACTTTTCATTAATATTTTTAGGATGTTGCATGATTTTATTTTCAAAATAAAAATCAAATTTTACAAAAGCTATTTAAGGCATAAACCCTTTGTGTTTATTGGAAGAAATATGTTAAAAATGCAATGCATTCAGTAAAATATAATCGGAAAGAGAACAAAGAGAATTCATAGATAATAAATTAGGGAAAAAAGCCTCAGAACTAATAAGACATCTTAATGACAAAAAGACAAAAGTAATCCCCAAAACATAACATGAAAAGGTATTCGCGCATATCTATAACAAACAAAACGTTTCGCAATTCATGCTACGAGATTTAAATTCATTTCATCCTCTGCTTCCTCCTTCGTGTCCTAATGAAAATCTTTTTATTTGCGCGCATCTTCAAAAGGTATTCGAATGTTTCCAGAAGACTGCATTCAAGTTCTGGAAGATATGATGGGCTGATATTGCATCCCAAAGTCTCGTGGAAGTTGAAATTCAATTCCATTTACATCATCCGGCAAGATAAGAATAAACCGACTCTACTGAATAGAAAACTGTTTCAGTGTACTTCTTAGAATACAAATCCGTTTGCTTTTTAAGCAGATGAACATTTTAGATACTACAGACGTATGACGTTAGTTTATCTTCAAGAATGGATGTGTACGTCTACCATGTGATATAGCATTATATCTCTCGAATTGAATATGCTGATTTATTCAATGGATGTAACGAATTAAATTAAAATACTGTTTGTCAAAACTTTTTCAGCAAAATTTATCATGATCATTTGCTTAAATAAACGATGACAAAGGCAAGGTAGCATTAATGAAATATTTCACTCTTGCATAATAGTCTGCATCAAAATAAAGTGCCGCATTTACTCATGGGGGCTATGCTTTTGAATTTAATCAGTTTATGTGATTTTCATAAATTTAGAACTGTTGACTTAAAATTTATTCACATATTTAAATATATTTTCTAAATTAATTTCTTTTTATATCTATTGCATTCTACAAAGGTTTAAATTATTAATTCTAAATTCAGATTTTTTGATGATGCACACTGAATAGTTTCAATGATTTGTAAAAACCGAAAATATATTTTTGATTTAAAAATTTTCAATTGGCTGTATATATTATTTCATATATATTTAAATATTAGATAAAACTGTTAACATTGCCTTTTCTCGTTACTGCATCAATTGTATTTTATTCTGAACATTTTTATCCTAATTTCAAGCGGTAAGACACCTGATAGGGCCTGATGGCCGAGAGACTAGCGCTCTAGCGCTCGGTGGCAAAGGTTTGAGGTTCGACTCTCGGAGGTACCCTGAATGTTTGTAGTGGTTCGGAATCCCCTTTAAATTCTAGGTCCTGCGTTACTATGACTGTAAGAGGGTTGAACGTAGATCTGACAACCTTACCCCGTAAAAGAAGAATTTCTAGTTTCGAAATAAGTAGTAGGCAGACGGCCTTGGTCCACCAGGGGGTTGTTACATCAATGATGATATGATATATATGTATGTGTGTGTGTGCAACTAGATTTTTTTATTAACGTTTTTGGATGTTGTGATTTTATTTTCAAAATAGCATTTTTTTGTAGAATTTAATGTCCATCTTAGACATAATCCTTTTGAATTTCTTCGAAATAAAATTTTAAAAATACAATGCCTCAGGAAAATCAATCGAACAGAGAAACAAAGAGAATTCATAGATAATAGAATTGGATAAAAAAAAAAATGTCAGAACTAATAAGTCATCTTAATGACAAAAGACAAAAGTAATCGAAGTTCCAAGAAATCCCGAAACATAACATGAAAAGGTATTCGCGCAGATCTATAACAAACAAAACGTTTCGCAATTCATGCTCCGAGATTAAATTCATTTCATCCTCTGCTTCCTCCTTCGCGTCCTAATGAAAATCTTTTATTTGCGCGCATCTTCAAAAAGGAATCCGGATGTTTTCAGAAGACTGCATTTAAGTTTTTAGATAAGATATGATAGGCTGATATTGCATCCGAAAGTCTCGTGGAAGATGGAATTCAATTCCATTTACATCATCCGGCAAGATAAGAATAAATCGACTCTTCTGAATAGAAAACTGTTTCAGTGTACTTCGTAGAATACAAATCCGTTTGCTTTTAAACAGATGAAGATTTTTAGATACTACAGACTTGACGTTATGATGGAATGGATGCGTACGTCTACCATGTGATATAGGCATTATATATCTCGAATTGAATATGCTGATTTATTCAGTGGATGTAACGAATTAAATTGAAATACAGTTTGTAAAAACTTTTTCAGCAAAATTTATCATGATTAAAATACTGTTTGTAAAACTTTTCAGCAAAATTTATCATGATTAAAATACTGTTTTTTGTAAGACTTTTCAGCAAAATTTATCATGATTATTTGCCTAAATAAACGATGACAAGGCAAAGGTAGCATTAATGAAATATTTTACTCTATACATGATAGTCTGCATCAAAATAAAGTGCTGCCTTTACTCATACAAACTATGCATTTGAATTTGCTCAGATTATGTGAATTTCATAATTTTAAGGATTGCAATAGACTGTTTGTTGACTTGAAAATTTATTCATGTATTTAAAATTATTTTTAAATTAGTTTCTTATTCTGTCTATTGCATTGTACCCAGATTTAAATTAGTAATTCCAAATTCAGAAATTCAGTTTTTGTGATTATGCACATTGGATAGTGTAAATGATTTGTAAAAAAAAATTAAAAATATAGTTTTGATTTAAAAATTTTTAATTGTATGTATATTTTTTTGTGAATATGTACATTGGATAATTTGATTTATCTTTTTGAGTTACATATTTAATTTGATGAATGCAAAGGGAAACGTATCTGCATATTTTTTTTACTTTTAATGATCTGTAAAGAAAATAGGGTCTGATGGCCAAAGAACAAGTGCTCTGGGGCTCGATGCACAGGTTTTCGGGCTCGAACCCCGAATATATATATATATATATATATATATATACAGACAATTGAAAATTTTTTAGGTCAAAACTATATTTTTATTTTCTTTAAATCATCATCATCATTGGCGCAACAGCCCCATAATGGCCAAAGTCGTCTGTCTACAGGCAGATTTCGAGATAGGAAATGCATATTTTACCCCCCATCCCCCAAATAATATACAGACAATTGGAAATTTTTACATCATACATATTTACTTTTTACACAACATTGAAACTATTCAGTGTGTACCATCACAAAAATCTGAATTTGGAATTACTGATTTAAACGTTGATAAAATGCAATAGAGAAAAAAGAAACTAATTTTAAATACATGAATAAATTTTAAGTCAACAAATCTTAAATTTATGAAATTCACATAATCTGGTAAATTCAAATGCATAGCCTGTATGAGTAAATGCGGTACTTTTTATTTTTGATGCAGACCATCATGTGTAAGAATAAAATATTTCATTAATACTTCCTTGCTTCTCATCGTTTATTTAAGTAAATAATCATGATAAAGTTTGCTGAAAAGTTTTGCAAATAGTATTTTAATTTAATTCGTTAGATCCATTGAATAAATGAGCACATTAATTCGAGAGATATAATGCCTATATCACATGGTAAACATACGCATCCATTCTTTGAGATAAAACTAACGCCAAGTCTGTAGTATCTAGAAATCTTCATCTGTTGAGATGCAAACAGATTTGTGTTCCCACGATGTACGACGGAACAGTTTTCAATTCAGTGCAGTCGATTTATTCTTATCATCCCGGATGATGTAAATGGAATTGAATTTCAACTTCCACGAGAGACTTTACGGATGCAATATCAGCCTATCATATCTTATCTAAAACTTAAATGCAGTCTTCTGAAAATATTCGAATTCCTTTTGAAGATGCGCGCAAATAAAATATTTTCATTAGGACGAAAGGAGGAAGCAGAGGATGAAATGAATTTAATCTCGCAGCATGAATTGCGAAGCGTTTTGTTTGTTATGGATCTGCGCGAATACCTTTTCATGTTATGTTTGGGGACGTCTTGAAACTTCGATTACTTTTGTCTTTTTTGTCATTAAGATGTCTTATTAATTCTGACGCATTTTTTACCAAATTCTGTTATGTATGAATTCTCTTTGTTCTTGGTTTGATTGAATTTTTCTGAAGGCATTGTATTTTTAACATATTTCTTCCAAACAAATACAAAGGACATATACCTTAAATTGCATTTTTTTGTAGAATTTAATTTCTATTTTGAAAATAAAAATCCGACATCTCAAAAATGTAATAAAAAATCTAATCAGATATATATCATCTTCATCATCATTGGCGCAACAGCCCGAAGGTGGACAAAGGCCGTCAAGTGGCAGATTTCGAAATAGAAGATTTTTATTTTTACAGGGTAGGTTTATCAGCCCTGCGTCCAAGGCTGTCACAGCCAAAGTATATCGAGACCTGCTCTTTAAAGTGGGTTCCGAATCACTACAAATACCTATGGCACCGCCGGTACTCGATCTCGAAACCTATGGCACCGAATGCCAGAGCATTAGTCATTCGGTCATCAGACCCCTATTTTCTTTAGAAATCATTGTATTTCATAGACAAAGTTTGCAAATACGTTTACCTTTTTGCAATTATCAAATTAAATATTTAACTGAAAACATAAATAAAATTATTCGATGTATATATTCACACAAAAAAAACCCACTTCAGTCAATTGAGAATTTTAGATCAAAACTATATTTTTTTTTTTTTTACAAATCATTGAAACTATTTAATATGCATAATTACAACAGTATGAATTTAGAATTACTAATTTAAATCTTGGTAGAATGCAATATATAGAAAAATAAACTTAAAAATTATATTTAAAAATTATATTTAAATACTTGAATAAATTTTGAGTCAACAGTTCTTAAATTTATGGAAATTCACATAATCTGATTAAATTCAAATGCATAGCTTGTAAAGAGTAAATGCGGCACTTTATTTTGATGCAGACTATTATGTGAAAGAGCAAAATATTTCATTTATTATACTTCCTCACTTGTCATCGTTTATTTAAGCGAATAATCATGATTAATTTTGCTGAAAAGTTTTACAAACAGTATTTTAATTTAATTCGTTACATCCATTGAATAAATCAGCATATTCAATTCGAGAGATATAATGCCTATATCACATGGTAGACATACGCATCCATTCTTGAAAGGTAATCTAACAGCAAGTCTGTAGTATCTAAAAATCTTCATCTGTTGAGATGCAAACGGTTTGTATTCCACGTTGTGCGACGAACAGTTTTCTATTCAGTGGAGTCGATTTATTCTTATCTTGCCGGATGATGTAAATGGAATTGAATCTCTACTTCCACGAGACTTTCGGACGCAATATCAGACTATAATATCTTATATAAAACTTAAATGCAGTCTTCTGAAGACATCTGAATTCCTTGTGAAGATGAGCGCAAATAAAAGATTTTCATTACGACGAAAGGAGGAGGCAGAGGATGAAATGAATTTAATATCGGAGCATAAATTGCGAAACGTTTTGTTTGTTATGGATTGGCGCGAATACCTTTTCATGTTGTGTTTTTGGGATCTCTTGAAACTTCGATTACTTTTGTCATTAAGATGTCTTATTAGTTCTGATGCATTTTTTAACCAAATTCTTTTATCTATAAATTCTCTTTGTTCTCTGTTCGATTGAATTTTCCTGAATACATTGTATTTTTAACATATTTCTTCCAAACAAATTCAAAGGGTTTATGCCATTAAGCAACATTTTTGTAGAATTTAATTTCCATTTTGAAAATAAAATCACAGACATCCCAAAAATGTTAATAAAAAATCTAATTACATATATATACTACTGTGTCCAAAAAGTAAAACCAATTTTCAATTTAAAATTCACGGGGCTTATGGAATTTGAATTTTCTTTTTTTTTTTAGGTCGCTGGCACTGTCCTTGACATCTATGTGGAATTTGACGTCAAAATATTCATGAGTGTTTGAGTTACGCTTGGCTTTGCGAGATGCTAAAACTGATTCCGGCAATTTTTGAAATGCCTGAATTAATGGCCTTGCATTAAATTTTGTTAGTGGAAACGTATAAAACGGTTGCAGAAGACATTTGGTGATCATTGCTATATCGGAAGGGAATGTTTATAAGTGGAAACTTCAACCGACGAAGCTCACGTCATAAAAATGGTTTGCAAACCGTCGATTTACAATTAGAGACCTTGCTGATGATGTTGGAATTTCAAAAGGATCAGCCAATTCCATTTGGGCCTCAAACGCGTCAAATCTCGATTTATACCGAAAACACTGAATGCGCCAGCTTACACTGCATTGATTCTTTGTGACTTTTTCGCCAAAAATGAAACCCATATCGTTCCACAACCCCCATATTTACACCGTGTGACCACTCCGAGGACACCGTTTTGAGTCGATTGAAGAGATTCAACGTGAATCGGCGGCGCCTTGAAGGTCCCATCCATGTCGATGACTTTTTAGCATACATTGAGGATTGGAAAAAAAGTTGTCATAAATGCATTGTGTCGGAGGGGATTACTTTAGAGGCGCTGAAATAAATTTGGAAGAATAAATAAAGAGTTTTTGAAAAAAAAAAATGGTCTTACTTTTGGGCGCAGTATATATATATATATATATTCAAAATCGAAATTAAATTCTGCAAAAATGCTTTTTAAGGCATAAACCTTTTGAATTTATTTGTCTGAAATTCTGAAACATACGATCTTAGTATCTACTGATAATACAGTTTTAGAATAATAAAAAAGGATTATGTCCTTGTATATAAATTATTTTTGTTCATTTTTTAATAGGATTTTTACTTTTCTTGGACAGAATCATGCAGTTCCGAATTTGTGAAACATGTAGTATGAACTTCCAAAGACTCACCCACTTATCCACTTCTTGCTGCCTGTTGAAACTGTGCCCGACCCCAGCTCCAACCGGAAGAAAGAAGGTGTTGTTCCCTTCCCTCCTGAACAGTTCTTGCAGCCCTTCTTGTTTCACCCGGAAGTCGAATGCACTGCGGAAATGAAATAGATGATATATTTATCAAGATAAGATCAGGATAATGTATTTATCATCATAAACAATAATTACAATCAAAATTATATGCAAAACATACATGTAAATTTATCAAAGTGGGCGATACTACCTCGTAGAAGGCAGTGGACTAGTAAAGAGTGAGGAAGTGATAGCAGCTTCGGTGTTTTAGGGAAGTCGTATGATAAAATTAAAGGGGCAGTGAAGGTATAAAAGCGTAAAAAGAAGGAATAGAGGATAAAAATTTTTAAAAAAATATTCGTCGAATATTCCATGACGGTTACCAGCAATTCTAGCTCTAAAAGTAGGCATCTGTAGTTAATTCCAGATTATGGGTTGTTATACATAATCATAAACAAAAATTACAATCAAAATTATATGCAATACATACATGTAAAGAGTACTGTTTTTCAAAGTGGATGATACCGCCTCGTAAAAGGCAGTGAACTGGTAAAAGGGGGGGAAATGATAGCAATTTCAAGTATGTTAAGAAAGGCGTTTGATAAAATTAAGGGGGCAGTGAAGTCATAAAATGTAAAGAGAAGATAAAATTTAGAAAAAAATATTCGTCGAATATTCCAAGACTTTTACCAACAATTCCAGCTGTAAAAGCAGGTATCTACAGTTAATTCAGATTATGGGCACACAATTTTTTTTGCATTTCCTTCTTCATGTTTAGTCGAACATGATTTGGAGTACTTTCAAATTTCTTAAATACATAATTTTATAATTTTAAGTTTTAAGACATCTTATTTACAATATCTTTATTTATATTGTTATAAGATCGTCCTCCAGTGGATCCCTGGACACTGTGACAATTCAGGTAATGATCAGTCAGATTTGCTAGCTAAGAAGGACACACGGATGGTCTAACAGCCAAATACTGGCAAATGTTTTCATTCCATGAAACTTTATATCAAAATTCAAATGAGACTTAAACGGAAGGTCTTGTTCACTGCTCGCATCTCCTCTACGAGTGGAAGAACATGTTGGCACAGGGTATTACGGACAAACTTCGTGCAAAAGCTGTCGAGGAATTTAGAAATGCAGTGAGCCATGACTGCTTGGCGAGTCATCTACACTGAATTAACATTTTTGATAGGCGAAATTTCCCGCTCTGTTTAAAAGACGAGATCATGACCAGACACCACATAGCGGGATGCCTGGACTTGAGTAGGGACTCCGAGGTGAAAAGATATGGAGTGCTAGATCTTTGTTGATGAGACATCGGCTTTTTTCTTGTGTGTTTGTTTTGATCTCGTAAGAGTACGCCATTTTCTCTTGCCATTGAAAACAAATAAAGATTGTTTTAAAATGTAACTAGATAATAGATATATAAAAGAACACAATTTGTTTTTGCAATACCATCCCGTTTATCCTTTTAAAAAAATTGATTTCCAGGGAATTAAATTTTTTTTTCAAAAGAGGGGTACAAATTATTTTGAGATTGAGATTGGTTAGGAAGCACTCTTATCTCAAGGTATCTCTGTATTTATAATAACTAATTAAAGAATTCAGCCAGTTTTGCGATGAATAAAATATTATGTAAAAAAATAGAAAAAAATGGTTTAAGGCTGAATCTCACCTGAGCGGTTCTCGAATATCGTAGAGTTCCGGTTTGTCGAGAAGGTCGAGTGCGGTGGGTGGCAGGGATGTACTGGAGACGTAAGGTTGGAGGATTTCATCTATAACGTACAGAAGCTGTTTTTGTGCCCTCTTGCGAAACGTATTCTTCGGAACGGAGGATCTTCGCATTGTTCACGAAATATTCCTACAAGAGATAAATCTAAATATTAAAAGAGAGTATGCATTAGTTCATTACATCTAGTAAATTACTATTTTCTTTTACCTTGGTCAAACGGTAGTAATCTACCCTCTAGCTCAGGGTAATCACCCTTTTTTTCAATTCCTTCTATTAGCTCGTACTCTCCCTATATATATATCTTGTTCAAATTTTCAATCGTTCATAAAATACTTTTTATTCATCCACTCGAGTTCAAATACATTTTTCCGAACTTGTAGTAGATGACACTTGATGTCAATACAGTTTTTCCAAATATTTATTCAGTAATTAAATTTAATTAACTAATTTTGTTTTTTTAGATTAGGGTTGCATATATCTACCAATAGATGGCGCTAGATAAACTTAAAACAAATGAATGAAAATTATTTATAAAGGACTTTCTGCAATATAGTGAAAAAAATTTAGGAATTGACTTTAATTTTTTTATATTACTTGTTATACCTCTGCTAATCGTAACACTTTCTAGCAACTCACCAATTCTCCAGTAATGGGGATTTATAAAGTTAGAAAGTAATTTTATTTTATAACAGTTATAAAGCAGATTTACATTAAGTTAAAGCATAGAATGATAATTACTTACCAACTACTTAATGTTGGAGTTTTTGCTAAATTTGGCAGGATATAAAACAACTTATTTTAGTTAAATCTTTTTAGAGATTCTAAAAACAATTACTTTGCTTTCCACATGCAAAACCTTGTTTCATCATTATCAATTATGTAAAACGGTTGTCCATCATGCCTCTATTGTATTTGCATACATAGAAGCACGAAGTCTGAGGAATTACATTTCATTAATTAAATTATTGATGAGATTCCCAAAGCTGATGCTGAAAAAAAAACCTGGATATCGGGCTCATTTTTTTGTAAGAAAACGAAGGTCTTCTTTTTGGAAATATTCAGCAGGTTCCTTTATTTGATCATAATATGATTAACAGCACTAAAGATTGATTCCACAAGATAGTGGGGATAGGTACCAGTAAACTGAATATAATTTTTACCAATTTCTGATATAAGGCAGTCCATCTTTTATTTTTTTTTAATGGTTTTTGCCATACATTTGTTTTTACTTCTTTATTATTTCTAACTTCTTTTACTTTATTTCTAACAGTTCTTGCCAAGTTGTATCAGCCTCTTCAATATTTGTGGTAAAAGAATTTTTCATCTAGTCATACACCTTCAATTTCAAAATATATTCAAATTATTTTCCTATAAACAATTTAAGTTCGTTGAGGGGCTACTGAATCTGTCACTATCCTCATAATCTTTTATAGATAATTCTTTCTTCAACAGATTATAACAAAGTGGTTCAAGTTTGTCAATAAATAAGGACACAATATTTTGGCAACCTGTAAGAGTTTTATTAGCTCCTTGAAGCTGCAAATTGATGTCATTAAATCTTATGAAAATATCAGTCAAATAAAAGGCATCATACTTTACTGTTTATAACTGTTGATACAGATTTATCTCATTATTATTTTAAAAAAAATGCTATGAAGTCCTTCAAACAATACTTTTTAAAAATGTTGAAATATAAATTTTTAAAAATCACTTAAATTAAAAAAAAAGTGCTTCAATATCGGACAAAATCTCTACCGTTATAAGGGTGGTAGGGACGAGGTTGACTACAGCTTCTCTAGCTGACAGCGAAGGATAGTCGAAATTTAAGTTTATTAGGCCTGGTCGAAATCTAGGGTTATTTACGATTGTTTCCATGCTCCAATTTTTTTCCATATAATGTCATTCTTTGGATGTCCTATTATCATAATTAATAAGACTATTTAATCAAGTTTTTAAATGATTAATTGATTTAGTTTCTGTAGGGTTATCAGTTTAGTAGTTAAAGTGATGTTAGGATAGTAAATTGTTATTAAAAATATTTTATATTATTAGTAAATACTAATGTTTTATGCTATTAGTAATGTTTATGTCTAAAATTATAAATAAAACTAATTTATTTTATTTTCACTCTAAATAATAAATCAATAGATATAATCAATTCCATTGAAATTGAAATTTAAATTAGATGACAAGATTTGCCCTTTTATGAATTGTTTACCATAAAATGTTTCATTAATAGTAGCTATATGTTGATTGTAATTAATTAAAATTTTATGTCACGAGTCACCAAAAAATGTTTAAAAAAGACATAAAAAAATTACAGATCTACACTATTAAAGTATATATATTAAACTAACCCGATAAAAGTATTTTTATATCAATAGTATTTAAATCTTTTATTATATCAAACTAATAAATATAGGTAAATATATAGCATCTTTTCTACTAAAAAAATCTTTCATATTGATTTTTTTTTTTTTTGAGGAGGTAATTTAAAAAGCTTTCATTTTAGGATTAAAAAAGTCACCAATTTATGAATTAAACAATCTTATAAAGAATAAAATTAAATTAAAGTATCGAGTATTTTATTCATAAGATATTCAACTGCAGTACTTTTGAATTCTGCACAGTACAATATCATAAATATATTAATTTTTGATGATGATGAACATGACTAAAATTTTTTATTTCTTCTCCAGTTCATATTATAGTTTCTTTAGAATATCTTTGTTGAAGTATGGATATCGATTATCGATACTCTGTGAAAATTAGCTCTTTCTGAAAGCTTTTAAAATACGAAATTATCCACTACACGCAAAACATCCAATTTGATTCTCAAATATTATCAACATTAATAGACAATTACCAAAATTTATTTATTTATTTTCCTATAAAATGAATAATGTATTCATTACCATTTATGACAGATCACATAAAATTCTTAAATTTTTTTTTTTTTTAATCTTGAAAAAACCTACATGCAATTGTCCTACGAACCAATCTATTTGGTTGTACAGATATTTATGCAAATCATATTTAATCTTTGTTTTTATTATAATCAAAGGAACTATGACTGGAAAAGCAAGGAAATTGATCTAAAGACCTATATTAATCTAAAGATCTATACATAGATTTAGGTTATTCTAAGAGACAAAAATCAGTAATACAAGAGACAACCACTGTTAGTTGTTTGTGATAGTAATTAAATAAAGATTAAGTTTTAATAAAATTAATCAAGAATTGTGGGCTTTGTTATAAAAAGTAAAGGAAAAGTGTCCGAATGATATAGCTGCCTATGCTTTACAAACGAATCAGAATTTCCGATTATTTTTTGGCCTCTTACAACTTTTTGTTTAGTAGACAGCTATTTCCACATTTACATAAAGACGTGACTTGCTTCTCAACGTTTTCGCTGACAATGAAGTGTTAAAATCATCAGAGCTGGATTGGTTGATGTTCGATTTGGTTTGTCTCTGTAACGTTGTGCACACTTTGGGCTAATTAGACCAGGACCTATAATTCAACGTTTAACTGAACGTCCAAGCTCCCGCTAGGATTCGAACCAGAAGCCTGTGATACAAACGACCAGAGCATTAGCCAAATGGCCTCCAGGCTGCACGTTGATGTCCGAAGCGGCAGAAGTTTATTCACAGGGCATGTCCAGAGGTAAAAATATAATAATAGCGACTATGTAGAATAATTAATCTACATATCAGTATGAAACCATTAATTAAATTTTTTATCTTTTAATTATTTTTATAAACACACTAACCCATTTGCTAGAAATATTTCTCATAATAATGATATAAAAACGACTGAAATATCTTTAAAAAATGCTAGCTTCAGAAAGCGGCAAACTGACTTTCAAAAACAGCTCTCTTTCCCAAAGCAAACATTTGTCACCTCTAATTAAGTGATAAGCACACTCAAAAGTAGATAAACCAACAAGGCTAGAACCACCTAACGAAAAGCGCATCCAAACCAAAACCACTCTTACCCTAGTCTACCGCCGCTGACACTTTCCTAAAGAAAATGGCGGATATTAGATAATAAATGCATTGTTCCTGAAGCATCCGCAGAAGTTAACGTCAAGGCGGAGCTTACTGCTGCGGCTTATTCAATTAATACTAACAATCCGCTTCCTAGACGCAGAACAAGAGGATCCCCGTGAAATATTGGGGATAAAAACATAACAGGACTCGACAGCCGCTGTTGACAGTTTATTACGCGCGAATTTTCCCTATCAATCTAGGGAATATAGAATGAATAGAGTTCAAGAGCGGGAAAAGAAAAGAGCGTGTCTCCTTCCTAATTAAAACAGCTGTTGTCTCATGAGCACACACAGTTTTAAATCTCCCGAGAGAGATTGAGAGTCTCTCTAGAGGGTTGAGGGTCGCACTTCTGGGTTAAGTGAGATTTTAATTTCACTTTAATGCTGTTTGAAAGGAAAGGGAAAAAAGAAAGCTCTCGCAGTGTAGAGAGATGAACACTAGTTTTGGGCTTGTGATAATAATTGTTGCACATTTTCGCGTGAAGAAAGAGGTAATCAGCTAAAACCTATTTAAAAAAAATGTAACAAAAATAAGCGTATAGTACATGTAAAAAATGGATAGTGGTCAAATCGGATGGTTTCAAACACAGAGCTGTAACAGAAGAGAAAAGTCATTTCGGAGGGGTTTACATTGTACTAAAAATAATTTCCATTTTGAAAAAATAAAATTTAAATTTGATAATACGAAAAGAAAAAAATCAGATGAAAAAAATCCCCATTTACTATTAATCATTTTTCTTTCAAAATTTATTTGAACAATGCATATTTGACTAGAACCTCTTAAAGTAATCGATACACCTATTTCAGGTTTAAACCGGATGTTCACTTTTCCCCTTATCATATAAAGTTGAAAATGCTATTGATAAATAAGTTTAAAAAAAACAACCGAGGATAGCATATGCTATGTATTTTTTAATAGCCACTTTTAACTGAAAACGATTACAGCATCATCAAATTCGAACTTAGTCCTACAATTTGGATGCATATGCTACCACTGAATTTTATTTCAGGAATGTATGTTTTTAGTGTCTCATTTCGAGGGTCTCAGATTTCTAATTAATCATCTACAACATCAGTATCACAACAGCCTCATTGTGGGAAAAGGCTGTCTGCCTTCTGGCGAAACAGGAGATGCTTTGTTTTTCTTTTTACTGGGTAGGGTTGTCATTGTTACGCCCAACACTCTACAATTATATTAGACCGGCACCTACAGTTCAAACGTGGATTCCCAACCACTAACAAATATCCATCAATATCGTCAGGATTCGAACCTCAAGCCTGTTGTACCAAAGGCCAGAGCGGTAGCCAATTGGCCATCAGGCCGCAGGCTGATGTCCGAGGCGATAGAGTTTATTCCCAGGGCATGCCAGATATTAAAAATAATAACAGACACTATGTAGAAAAATTTTTAAACTATATACCAGTATGGAACCATTAATTAAATTTTTTACCTTTTATATATTTTTATAACCACAATAACCCTTTTGCTAGAAATTCTCCTTGTACTAATGATATAAAAAGGAATTTCTAAAAAATACTATTTTCGGAAAGCAGCAAAGTGACTTTCAAAAACAGCTCTCACCAAAGCAAACATTTGTCATCCCTAATTAATCCCTGCCACCGCCAGGATTCTAACCTGAAGCCTGTGATACCAAAGGCTAGAGCTCTAGCCAATTGGCCATCAGGACGCAGGTGAATGTCAGGGGTGGCAGAAGGTTATTCACATGGCATGTCCAGGAGTAAAAAAAAAATAATGATAGAGACTATGTAGAAAAATTATTAAACTGTATACCAGTATGGAACCATCAATTATTTTTTATTCTTTATTTATTTTTATAAACACACTGGCCCGTTTACTAGAAATATTCGTCGTACTAATGATAATAAAAACGATTAACAAAACACTATTTTCAGAAGGCAGCCAACTGACTCTCAAAACCGGCTCTCCTAACAAAGCAAACATTTGTCACCCCTAATTAAGTGATAAGGCACACTCAAAAGAAGATAAACCAACAAGTGTAGATCCACCCTAACGAAAGCGCATCCAAACCAAAACCACTCTCACCCTGGTAGTCTACCGCCGCTGACACTTTCCGAAAGAAAATGGCGGATATTGGATAATAAATGCATTGTTCCTGAAGCATCCGCAAAAGTTAACATCAAGGCGGAGCTTACCGCGGCTTATTCAATTAATACCAACAACCCGCTTCCTAGACGCGAAACAAGAGGATCTCGTGAAATATTGGGGATAAAAACATAACAAGAGTCGACAGCCGCTGTTGACAGTTTATTACGCGCAAATTTTCCCTATCAATCTAGGGAATTTTAGGAATGAATAGAGTTTAAGAGCTGGGAAAGAAAAGAGCGTGTCTCCTTCCTAATTAAAACAGCTGTTGTCTCATGAGCACACACGAGTTTTAAATCACCCGAGAGAGATTGAGAGTTTCTCTAGGGGGTTGAGGGTTGCACTTCTGGGGTTAAGTGAGAATTTAATTTCACTTTAATGTTGTTTGAAAGGATGTTGAAAAATACGCTCTCGCGATGTAGACAGATAAACATTAGTTTTGGGCTTGTGATAATAATTGTTGCGCGTTTTCGCGTGTAGAAAAAGAGGTATTCAGTTAAAACACATTTAAAAAAGTTACAAAATATGCTATAGTCCGACCAACTATCGCGTGGAAACCTGGAGAGTGGTGGCTTTAAATACAGCGGTGTAATGGAAGATAAAAGTCATTTCGGAAGGGTTTTCATTGTACTAGATATAATTCCAATATTAAATAATTAAAATTTAAATTTCATAATATCAAATTAAAAATTAGATGAATAAATCCCCAATCCCCCTCTTTCAAAATTGATTTGCACAGTGCATATTTGACTAGAACTTCTAAAAGTAAGCGATACATCCATTTGAGTTTTAAACGGGATGTTTATTTTTCATTGATCATATAAAGTTGAAAATGATATTGATAAATGAACTAAAAATGACATCTTTTACCAAGGCTGAATTTTATTGGGCTGCTGGTGTTCTTACGCCGGATATCTCTAGAGTTTAATATAGGAAAAAAAATAATAGGGACTATGTAGAAAAATTATTAAACTGTATATCAGTATGGAACCCTTAATTAAATTTTTTATCTTTTATTTATTTTTACAAACACACTAACCTTTTACTGGAAATACTCCTCGTAATTATGATATAAAAACGAATGAAATATACTTTGAAAAAAAATATTATTTTCAGAAAGCGGCAGACTGACTTTCAAAAACAGCTCTTACCAAAGCAAACATTTGTCACCACTAATTAAGTGACAAGGCACACTTGAAAGAAGATAAGCTGACTGGTCTGAGCTGGACTGGTTGATGTTCGTTTTGCCGCTGTATGTTCATTTTTATGCACACGAGGGCTAAACAGATTGGGTTTACAGTTTTTTACAGTTTAACGTGGATTCTAAATCACTAACAAACTTTCATGCCCCGTCAGAATGAACCTGAAGCCTGTGATAAAAGACTAGAGCTAGCCAATTGGCCACCGTGACATTTATGTCTGAGGGGTGTAGAAGTTTATTCACAGAACATGTCCAGCATTAAAAAATAATGTAACAAGGACTATGCAGAAAAACTATTTAACTGTATACCAGTATGGAACCATTAATTAAATTTTTATCTTTTATTTATTTATATAAACACACCGGTCCTTTTTGCTAGAAATACTCCTCATAATAATGATATAAAAGTAGGGTTGTAAGCTTTACCCTCAACAGTCATATTAGACCGGATCTACAGCCTCATTGTGGATTCAAAGAACCATTCACAAACATTTATGTCACCGTCAGGGATTCGAACCTGAAACCTGTGATACTAACCCCAACGCGCTATCTAATTTGCCATTTTGGACACATGTGATGTCCGAGGCGACCAGTATTTTATTCTGGGGCATGCCAGGTATTAAAGTAATATCCAAAGGACTATGCAGAAAAATTATTAAACTATATACCAGTATGGAACCATTAATTAAATTTTTTATTTTTTGTATATTTTTATAAACACCAACCTTTTGCTACAAATATTTTCAAGTACTGATTATATAAATAGAGAAATAAATAAGACGAAATACACTTTGAAAAAATACTATTTTCGAAGGCACGGCCAACTGTCAAAGCAAGTTCTCTTAACCAAAGCAAACATTTGTCACCCTAATTAAGTGATAAGGCACACTCAAAAGGAGATAAACCAAACAAGGCTAGATCACCTAACGAGCGCATCCAAACCAAAACCACTCTTACCCTAGTCTACCGCCGCTGACACTCCGAAGAAAATGGCGGATATTGGATAATAAATGCATTGTTCCTGGAAGCATCGCAAAAAGTTAACGATCAAAGATTGAGCTCACTGCGGCTTATTCAATTAACACCAACAACCCGCTTCTGGGCCGCAAGACAAAGAGGATCCCGTGAAATATTGGAGATAAAAACATAACCAGACTCGACAGCCACTGTTGACAGTTTATTATCTTGTTTCCATATCAGGAAAATCTTTAGGGAATATAGGATGCAGATAGAGGTTCAAGAGGCAGGCAAAAGGAAAAGAGACGATGTCTCCTTCCTAATTAAAACAGCTGTTGTCTAATGAGCACACACGGTTTTCAATCTCGAGAGTTCTCTAGAGGGTTGAGGGTGGCACTTACTGGGGTTAAGTGAGAATTTATATTTTCACTTTAATGTTGTATTGAAAGGAAAGAGAGAGAGAGAAGAAAACTCTCGCAATGTCGGCTTGGAGCAAACATTAGTTTTGTGATTGTTGTGATAATAATTGTTGCGCCCTTTCGCGCGAAGAAGAGGTATTCCTAGGTTGAGCTGCTTGTTTAAGAAACAGGGTAATATATATTTGAAGTCCAATTCCTATACTACTATTGCAGAAAGTCTTTGCCATGAAAGCAAGTTTCAATTTCATTTTTGTAAGTTCAAAGAAGTCTCTCTCTCTCCCTCATACACACACACACTCTCTCTCTCTCTCTCACATACACACACACTCTCTCTCTCCTACACACACACTTTCCATACTCTCACACCTGAAATTTATTCACATGTTTCATTTTCATTTTTGTTCCCTCCTTGAGGCTCAAAGATCTCAAGCAATATTTTTCCAGCGATCTATACATTTTATTCGCCACGGCGGTATTCACAATTTCGAAAAATTTACATATCCTTCTAAATATCTTATATAGAGAAACCCCATATACTGAAATTAATTAATTTAGTTCAATTAATGAATTTATGTTTACGTATTAACATCCAATGTCATCCACTACCAAGAATTCCAAAAGATGTGTTTGAACTTGATTCAGATCCAGAATACAAAGTATTTTATTATCGATTGAGGAAATTTGTGAACAAGGTATGTAGGGAGGTGTGAGACTAATAAGTAAGGGTGAAAAAAGAAATGTGGCAAAGGCTAGCTATAATAGTCTCATTGGAAGACTGGATAGCGATTCAAATCAGGATGGTTTCAAGCTGGCAGGGTAATAGAGATGCTTGTGTACACATGGCA
>BPLR01018440.1:0-11709 GCA_021605095.1 Caerostris extrusa | reverse complement strand
TATACATAGGAGTTGGTTTTGAAAAAATAAGAACATTGGGTGTATCTCATACTGCCATCTGGTGAGCGTTTTTGAAATGATGGAGTAATGGCTTCAGTGAATATTAATTTAAATAAAAATATGAAAAATAATTGAAGTTAAAGTGAGAAATTAATCAAAATTTAAGAGAATAATCAAATTAAGAGGCTAATATTGTAAAGCATTTAAGAATTTAATTATTATAATTGAATTAAAGTTTTTGGATTTAAAAATTAATGAGAATAAAAATATTTGAAGTAAAATGATTTTTAAGAATTAAAGAAGTAAATAAAAATTTTGGAAATTAAAAAAATTAAAACTTGCTTATTAGAATTCTATTTAAGAATTTTTTTTTAATTAAAAATTAATAATTAAAATAATTGTGATTAAAAATATCTGCGGCAATGAAACTGAAAATCATTAGATATTATTACTGTATACAACTTATTAATAAAATTTTACCGTGTTTTCCTTTTATTTAATAACTAGTTATTCACTCGATATTAATCGGATATTTATTTTCCCTATATTTCGTCAGACAGGTGAATGTAATGTAATAGGAGAATGAATATAGTGTAAAACTGACTTGGCCATTCGTTTCCTCGGAAGGCATTATTAGTACAATATAATAGAAAACACTTATAAAATAAACAAAAAATTGGAAGTGAAACTGTGCCATCGAAGAAAACAATCCTGCTATTTAAAAGTCAATTTCGCATTGCCGAGGAGTTTCGCACTGAGTTTCGTTCAATGTAGACGTGCGTCGACACTCCTCTGCATCAGCGCTTTTCAAACATTTATATTTGAACTTTACGGGCCTGAATGGCCGAGTGGCTGGTGCTCGGTACCACAGGTTTCGGGTTCGAGTCCCGGCGGTGCCATGGATGTTTGTAGTGGTTCGGAATCCACTTTAAACCGTAGGTCCCGGTCCTAACAGGATTGTAGAGCGTTGCGGGGGCATTGTTACTCCGCGTCCGTGGCTTATCTTCAAGTTACAGACGCCCCCTGGGTAATGAACTTTACTGCAAAGTGAGTAACGTCTGTGCAGCGCTTAAAGCAATCCCCGGACAGGCATTCTTTTTCCAGAACAAAAAGCTGTCTAAGTGTTTGCCAGCTGCATTAGAAAGAAAAAAAATCAGGTGAATACGGTATTTGAACTTTACTGCTACTAATTGTTTAATATTCGACTTTAGCCAAATCACACGAGCACTACTGTGCCCAAACAAAGTAAGACCAATTATTATTATTTTTTTCAAAGCTCTATTTATTCTTCCAAATTTATTTCATCGCCTTCAAAGTATTCCCCTCCGGACACAATGCACTTATGCCAACTTTTTTTTTCCAATCCTCAATGCATGCTAAAAAGTCATCGGCAGGGATGGCCTTCACAGCACGCGGCGATTCACGTTGAATCTCTTCAATAGACTCAAAACGGTGTCCCCGGGTGGTCTTTTGAGTTCAGGGAATAGTTAGAAGTCGCACGGTGTGAATACGGTGGTTGTGAAACGATATGGGTTTCATTTTTGGCGAAAAAGTCACGAAGAATTAATGCAGTGTGAGCTGGCGCATTCAGTGTTTTCGGTACCAATCGAGATTTGACGAGTTTGTGGAATTGGAATTGACCGATCATTTTGTAATTCCAACATCATCAGCAAATGTCACTATACAAGCATAGCAGTGGTTTTCCATGCTAAAACTGATGATGATCATTTGCTCAAATGGCAGAAAAGCTCTCTGCTTAGTGTATAAAGTCATTTTAATCATTAAATATGTTCAACCAGGGCCTAATTTTCCTATAGGCTAATTAGGTTTCAGCCTAGGGCCTCAAGATCAAGAGGGGCCTACTTTCAAAGAAGAAAAAAAAAAAGAAATTCTTCCGATCTACTATTTCGTTTTAAATGTATACTTGTATTGAATCAGTTCTTAAATAAAATAACTATTAACATAAAATTTAATATGATAGACAATTTGATATTTTCTTTTTTGTGATCTGGATTTTGCTTGAATAAAGCTCCATTTTTGGTTTAGTTTAAAACTTAAAATTAATAATAATTCGTACTTAAACTTTAAATGCGAATTATTATGAAATAAATTTATTTGAATTGAATTTGCTTTAATCTTCAATGTATTGAAAATATTTAATTTAATTTGATAGAAAATATGATAATTTTTATTGCATATTTTATTTTCGTAGTCAAAGATTTTTATTATTTTTGAATTTTGTTTCTTTGTAAATGTTGTGTGTTATGTTTGATTAGTTATTGTTACAAGTACTATATATGGCGCTGAGAATAAATGTCCAAATATGTGTTCTCGACTTTTTTTTTTTTTTATTTATTATCCGTGCCACATTTTTTATAAAGGTTAGTACCCATCACAACACGTTTCATTTAACATATTGATATATATCACAGTAATTATGTATTTTTTTGTCTCTCATGTAATTTACAAAGTTAAAAATGGGATGTGAAAGGGCCTCATAAGTGGAATAGCCTAGGGCCTCTTTTCATCTAAATCCGGCCCTGTATTCAACCGCATCTGGAAAAAGTGGTTAAGTAAAAGGAAATAATAAATATTTCCAGATTTCCCATTATACTTATTTCCAGATTTACAGAATTACTTATCCTACAGAATTATGCAGATTATTGTGTAATTCATCATAATAAACTGAGAACAATTCATGTACAAAATTCAATCTAAGCAATGTAACATTAGGAGACATTAATTTTGAAAATTAAATTCATCTTTGTAATTTGAATTAACCTTACGTTTTAACACCATTATCAAAAATCAACTGTTCTTCAAAGAGAACGAATCGGGAAAATATATTTCCTATTTATAAAATCATTTTCATTCTAAACAAAAAAATTGCTTTGCAAAAAGAATCAGAATAAAAAATTACTAATAAATTCTTAATAAAATTCTTAATTAAATTCTGAATAAAATTCTTATTACGAGGGGGGGGTATTGTTTTAATAAATGTAACGATTTTTCTTATATATTCTCAACCATGTAATTCTTAAAATAAAACAAAATTATTATTTTTGAATAACGCTTCTAAAGATTTCATTTTAATTTTATTAATGCGAGAATTATTCGTACGATGTTAAGCTCTTATATTATGATTGTTTTTTCTATACGTATTCACTAATTTTAAGAAAAAAATTGCAAGTACATAAGTGTGCTTTTTAATAAAAACTTTGGTTTAATTAATTGGTTAAATTTGGTTAGTTAACTTTTGGTTTAAACTTTGGTTAAACTTAACAATTTTTGTCTGGCATTTTTATGGGTTTGCCAGATTTTCTACGTTTGTCATGAAATAAATAAAAAAAGGACATTTATAAATTTTCTTATGCACATTTTTTTTTATATTATTTGGCTATTTCAAAACTAAATTTCATTAGAAATACAAAGAATTATATATATTTTTTAAATTCAGTTATTAACCTCAAAATCGATTTTTTGGAATTCTAAGTTAATTACTAATATAAATTTCATTCCAGATAATTATTTCCGTCATTGTTAATTGTGAAAAGAAATGAAAGTTTTTAACCAAATGTTTAATGTTATTAAAAGAGAAATTATTACCCTGTTATGGAGATTTGGGGCCTAAATGGCCGAGTGGCGTGCGCTCTGGTGCTCGGTGCGACAGGTTTCGGGTTCGAATCCCGGCGAGGCGATGGTTGTTTGCATTAGTTCGGAATCCGCTTTATGCCGTAGGTCCCAGTCTCATATGACTGTTGGGCGTAGAGCGGACAACCCTACCCCATGAAAAGAAAAACATCTCTCCTCTCGAAATCTACCAGTAGGTAGACGGCCTTGACCAGGGCCGGATTTAGATGAAAAGAGGCCCTAGGCACTTATGAGGCCCTTTCACCTCCCTTTTAAGTTTGTAAATTATGTGAGAGATAATAAAATATATCATTACGGTGATATATATCAATATGTTAAATGAAACATGTTGTGATGGGTACTAATCTCTATAAAAAATGTGGCACGGATAATGGATAAAAAAAGTCGAGTACACTTATTTGGACATTTATTCTCAGCACCACATATAGTACTTGTAACAATAATTAATCAAACACAACATATACAAAGACACAAAATTCAAATAATAAAAATCTTTGACTACGAAAATAAAATATGCAATAAAAATTATCATATTTTCTATCAAATTAAATTAAATATATTCAATACATTGAAGATTAAAAACAAATTCAATTCAGATAAATTTATTTCATAATTTCTCTTTATTTTCGATTCAGTGTTTTAGTGTTTACTGTAGAATAGTGTTATTCTAATTTTTCTAACAATTTGAATGTAGGCCCCTCTTGAGGCCCAAGGCTGAAGTCTAGTTAGCCTATAGGAAAATCCGGCCCTGGCCTTGAGCCCCCAATGAGCTGTTGCGCCAATGATGATGATGTTTTGGAGATTTTTCGGTTGTTGAAAATTATTAAAATGGTAAAGATACCACGAGAGAAAACGTACACACTATGAAATCCCAAAACGAACGTCTTGATTAGTGTTGAATTGTACAAAGTGACGAACCATCGATTGTCAGATTATAAATCATTTTCTGTATATAAAAACAGCTCTTAATAATCCTTTTTTTTTATACTGATCTCAAAGGGCATTAATGTCACATATTCTTGCAGGGCTTATCATTTGCATGGGCTTCACTGCTTTTCAGCATGCAAGTTTTGAGGTTATGAGGGCCTGAATGGCCGAGTGGCTAGCTCTCTGGCGCTCGGTACCACATGTTTCGGGTTCGAGTCCCTGCGGTGCCATGGTTGTTTGTAGTGGTTCGGAATCCACTTTAAAAGTAGGTCCCGGTCTAATAGGATCGTAGAGCGTTGCAGGGGGCATTGTTACTCCGCGTCCGTAGCTTATCTTCAAGTTACACGCGTCCCCTGGGTAATGCAAAGTGAGTACGTCTGTGCAGCACTTGCCTTAAGGCATCGAAGACGTCCATGTCTGTGTTTACCAGCTGTATTAGAAAGAAAAAAAAAAAATTTTTTTTTTTTTTTTTTTTTTTTTTTGAGGTTATAGGATATTTTCTACCCATTATACATTTTCGTAGCGTTGAATAGCCATAAGTGTAATTAGATAGCTTACACGTTTAATCAGTTTTCAATTAACCTTTCCTAAATTATCTTTATTAAATATTAATTTGTTTGCTCTGTATATTTTAATGAAAGGATATCTCAATAATAAAATAAAACAATAATCCTCTCTAACTTTTATTTTAGTGTCTTAAAATAACTGCACTTAACATGTATGGATTATAATAAACTAGAAATAAAGGTAATTTCTGATTTTTATGACTTTCATCGTGATTGGCGCAACAGTCCCGTGGTGCGCCAAGACCATCTGCCTGCTGGCAGATTTCGAAACATGAGATATCTTCTTTTATTACGGGGTAGGGTGTGGTCAGCCCTATAGCCATGTTAGACTGGGACCTACAGTTTAAAGTGGATTCCGAACCACTACAAACATCCATGGCACCGCCGGACTCGAACCCTGTGGTAACAAGCGCCAGAGCGCTAGCCACTCGGCCATTCAGGCCTCTTCTATGACTCTACTCAATGAAATTTTATGATGCTAATAATATATATGACTAATCACCATTATGGCACATTAATAAAATAAAATATACAACCGATTTTATGCTTTGGTAAATGTAAATTATTACTTAATAAGAGAAACACGAATATAGGCAGGTTCAGGTTCGAATCTGCTGTCGGTCTCCATTAAATTTACTGCTTTTAGAAACACTGAGATTCAAAACAAATGTCATCGACTGCCTAGTGGAAGTTTTCCAGGTTTTTTCCCAAAAGAACACATAAATACGGAACAATTATCGCTTAAAAGTTATCCCAAAAGGCAATGTTCTCTCCTCCATCAATGGATTGTTCGTGGCATGCATAAACTCAACACGAGTCCCCCCCCTCCTCCTCCCAAAAAAATGCTTTAAAACAAATTGCAATGCTTTTATAAATATTACTAGAATTTTAAAAGGAAGATGATCATAAGTTTAATATTTATTTATATATCTTATTAACATCAACACAAGTAATTAATTATTAAACTATGCTGCTTACTATTTATACAATTTATTCTTTTTTTTTTTTTTTTTTTTTTTTTTTTTGAATTTCGATTGCGTTGTTATTATTAATGGTGGAATTATTTTGTAATTTCATCGTTTCATTTTAAATCAAATAAATGTACTTAATTCATTAATATATGGGGGCCTGAATGGCGCTCGGTACCACAGGGTTCGAGTCCCGGCGGTGCCATGGATGTTTATAGTGGTTCGGAATCCACTTTAAGCCGTAGGTCCTGGTCTCATATGACTGTTGAACGTTGGGCGTAGAGCTGACAACCCTACCCCGTAAAAGAAAAACATCTCTCTCGTCTCGAAATCTACCAGTAGGTAGACGGCCTTGGCCCACACTGGGCTGTTCCGCCAATGATGATAAATTCATTTATATAAAAATGAAAATTTTTTATTTTTTATTTATACATCTTTGCTTACTTATAATTTTTATTTAAATAAAATACACACATTTCAAAGTTTTTAATAAGACATTTACTTATTTTCCAGTTAAGAAATGCGATTCATTTAAATATTTCCTAGTAGTAAAATATATGTAATAGATTACTATTTTTATGCTCTAAAAATTACTACATATTATTTCATATTCAATCATGTTTTCAAATGAATAGAAATTCGCATGGTGTAATCAGGGTTACTTGTAAAGAAGAAAAACCCTGTTAATATTTCCCACTTGTCAATAAAATATAGTAATAATATAATCGCCTTTATTTATTTTTTTTCTAATGTTCTAATGCAGTTGGCAAACACTTAGATGCCTTAAGGCCAGCGCTGCACCGACGTTACTCACTTAGCACTTCCCAGGAGGTGCGTCAACAAACAATTATAGGGCAGCTATGAAGATAAGCTACGGACGCCGGAACTCGAACCATCATTGAAACCTGTGGTACCGAGCGTCAGAGCGCACTAGCCACTGGGCCATTCAGGCCACTTATTCAGTTATATAGCATTGATTTCTTAACCTCTGAAGATCTAAAACAACTTCAAAATAACTATTTTGAAACAAAATTAATGAAATGTATTTTAATTTATAATACTATAAATTAATAAACTGGTATGCTGTTGTTATTTTATACTTTTTCTGACGAAATATTTCATAAATCCAAATTGATACATAGAAGCTTGTCAAAAAACAACAACAAAACGATAAATAGATTTTAAACTAAATACCAAGATTAGACATGATCTCTATTTAGTGTAAATGCAATTTTTTTTTTTTCTACAAAATCCAAATTAAAAATAAAAGTAAGTCAGTTATCTACAATAAGTTAAAATAAATGTTTCCTTTAATATACGAAAACTATCACATAAAGACTATTTTTTTTAAAGATGGATAGATAATAGATACATTTGCGGAAAAAATTTAAAAAATCTTAAATAATTTTTGATATTGGGGAAAAAAAAAAAAATATTACTTTAAATTATCTGAAATAAAATGTAAGATGTAAAAAAGTAATTAAGATAGAACATTTTTTTTTTTCTTCTAATGCAGCTGGCAAACAGACATGGACGTCTTGAATGCCTTGAGGCAAGCGCTTCACTTTGCATTACCTTGTAGCTTGAAGATAAGCCACGGACGCGGAGTAGCCCCCGCAACGCCCATCATGTTAGATCGGGACCTACGGTTTAAAGTGGATTCCGAACTACTACAAACATCCATGGCACCGCCGGGACCTGAACCCGGAACCTGTTGTACCGAGCGGCAGAGCGCTAGCCACTCGGCCATTCAGGCCCCTTAAGATAGAACATAATGAGTATAAAGGTATTATTAGTAAGTGGCCATTCCAAAAATGCTACTAAAATAATAATATTAAAAAAATAAAGGTAATTATGACTCGTGTGATTAAGATTAAATAAAGAAATAAAATATTTATTCAACTAAAATGAAATAAGAATTTTTTTTTCTTATTCTTTTTGTAAAAATAATCATATATAAGTGAATCGTTTCCAATTCTTATAAAGAACTTCTTATTTCTTGTTAAGAATATATTTTTACTAATCTCTCGATCTTGTTTTTCAATAATATAAATATTGTATAATTTTTTTAAAAAATTTAATCATCGTTTTTCATTAATTAATTTAAATACAATTAAATTAACAAAAAATTTTGAAATGACAAAATTAGCTACCTCGGTTTCATGTCAATTAAAAAAATATTCTGAAGTACATTATACGAAAATAACTTGTATAATTTAAATTTTTTTTTCATAATTGACACTTATTTTTTGGTGTTAATTAATATAAATTTTTTAGTTAAATAACTAATATACAAATTTTGTATTAGGTTGTCATAAAACAATTTCTTCTTTTTATAAATATGTTTAAAAAGAGTATTTATAGATTTGTTGAATATATTGCTCTGACTCTTAGCATACATGTTAAGACAAAGATAATAATGAAAATATAAATATTTTTATTGCAAAACAGAAAAGAATGATGATGACGTATTAATTTTGAAATAATTCCCAGCATAAATGATAAAATAATACTTAAATTATCTTGATGAAAAGAGCCTTTTTTTTTTTTTTTTTTTGATGATTTCTTGTCTGAATAAAAATTAGTCTTAACCTAACTTTTGTTTTACAAATTTTTGGATAAACTAAAATTTTCAATTAAACTTTTTGTCAAATAAAAGTTATTGAAATTTAGCAGATTTAATTTACTTAAACCCAGCCAAATCAAGTTTTGTTTAAAAATTTTTCATATAACAGTTTTCAAACCTAAGATATTAAAAAATATGATTTTAAAGTAAATCGAAATAATTTTAATTTAAAAGAACATTTACCCTGAGTCGAACATTGATAATATCTAGCAAAATATTATGCTTGCATGCTTAGATGGTTTCATTTATAAATGACTTAAAAGTGAGTTTAGATTCTCTGAGAAGAGCCCATAACAATTTTATTAAATTAGAACTACTTTACGAGCGGAAATCATCTTTTGTATATAGAATAAGAGTAAATTATATACATTACATATATATAGAATTATTTCCATTATATATATATATATCATCATCATCATCATTGGCGCAACAATGCAGTGTGGGCCAAGGTGGTCTACCGACTGGCAGATTTCGAGACGAAAGATGTTTTTTTTTTTTTTTTTTTTTTTTTTGCAGGGTAGGGTTGTCAGCTCTACGCTCAACAGTCATATGAGACCGGGACCTACAGTTTAAAGTGGATTCCGAACCACTACAAACATCCATGGCACCACCGGGACTCGAACACAAAACCTGTGGTACCGAGCCCCAGAGCTATATATATATATATATATAGTTAACCGCTAATATATATAGTTATTTCACATATATAAACCCATATAGAAATATAGAAATGCATTCTAAGTTGCGTAATCATTAATAATCGTCATAATCATTTATTTTTGGAGTCAATATTCGAATCATGTGATTCCGAATTTGGAACAGATTTCGAATATTTATACCAGTACTAACAGCGGCGAAAAAACATTGCATCATTTCCGTTCGCTTGGTTGTTTTCCCGGTGAGAATCTTGTTCGTAATATTCGCCCAAATAAAAAAGCGCCAGAAAATGCCCATAACTGTAACCTTTAACCAATAAGTTCCGGAGCATGCGCAGCCTTTCCAGAAGTTCAGGAGCATGCGCAAGCCTTACCAATAAGTTCAGGAGCATGCGCAGTATAAAATTTCCAACGGCCATTTCATTTTTAACTAGCGGTGAATGCAGTTGACGTTTCTGATATGTTAATTTATATTTTTTAATATTGAAATTCTCTGATTTACTTATTGCTCTTTGATTTTACTTTGATCTGGTGATTTGGGACGGACCTTGGATACTTAGTGCTTTGTTGTTTATTAATGTTTCTTATATCTCCATAAGACTTACTTTCAGCTAGCAGTTTAGGCCCATATAAGGCCATGGAACTCTGTAAACCTCAAACTGACTGTTATGCATTTCTTTTGATGGTTCCTATATAACTACAGAATTTTTATCATTTAAATTTTAATCATGAATGTGGTCCAAGAAACTGTTAATTTCAGTGGATGTTGCTGCGATATTGTTGAAAAACATTTTGTGATGGTTTTACAAGCCAGTTTCGATTTCACAAGTAAGACTATTTGATGTTAAATTGTAATATAGAAAGCTTGCAACTGATAATAAATTCAAAATTTAACTTTTAATTATTATAACTATTTTATGTAAATAATATTATTCTGTGTAGATTAAATTTTTTTTTTGTTAACTTTTAAATGTTTTTGTACTGCATTCATTGAATAATTCAGGAGAACTTAATAGTTTCTTTTTTATACTGTGTTTAGAAATGTATATCCTTAGATAAACGATTTTAAACAAGCAGTATTTTCATATAATGCTGTAATTTTTAATTTTGATTTTCAATTTATCTGAAAATGCACAGCATAAAAGTTTGTTTGTATTGTTTTGACGCCACAAGTGTATCGTTGCCCTGCTGAATTGAATAAACTTTCAGGTTAGGCATTGCTTGGAATATTTTATCATGTCCAAAGTTGTCGACAGTCATGAAAGACAAATTTTCAGGTTTTATTAAATGAAAAATGTTTAGTATTTATTAATTTAAAAAAATGTTGTATTTTGTGGAACTGTATTTTAAGCATGGCGCTGCGCTGAATTTGTCTTTCGCGCTGAATTTGTCACCAAATCCTTGGTTTGTGCTATTTCTTCTCACGGCTTGTTTACAAAAAGTACCATATTTTTAAAAAATTTTTTCCTTTAATGTTGCTATTCTTTCAGTAAATACAAGCACTATCGATTAACAGAGATATGATTAATTTCAGCCCGTTATCAAAAATTTCGGATTATTTCATTTTTTGTTCTTATAAACGTGAAAATTTGGAATAAAATTAAAATAGAATTATACGTATATCGTATCGATAACTATACATTGATAGATATGAATGTGGAGGCTAACACTAGATGGCGCGAATGGAACGGTGTTTTGAAATGTGACAGGCTATGATGTGTGACGATTTATGGACATGGCACAGTGATATCTTTTTTTCTAATGGCTTTATTGTGATTTCCTGGATGGCTGTATCTTAACCTATTTACACCGTTTTTTACATAAGTACATTTTATTTTTATTCTATTAATGTAGTTGTTTTCAGTTTATGTTTTGATGCAGTGTATGTTTAATGGCTTTTGTTTCACGCTGTTACTTAAACCGTAGTTTGGATTTTGAATCAATCGATTCTAGTTTTTGTACATCATTCGATAGGACCTTTTAACGAGAACATGAAAGTTTACGTATATAGATTTATGACTTTTATACAAACAGATGCTTTCTGGAGAACTTGATTCAATGATTGAAAACATTGAATCAGTTATATTGCCTTTTCAATAGATTTCTGATAACTATTATGTTAGTTGTTGATTTATGAATTACCATCTAAAAGTCAAAATTACTATTGTTTAATTGCTATGAAAAGTAAACTCATAGTAATGATTATTTGTTAAATAAGATAAGTTAAAAATTTACAAATAAAATATGTGAGGCTGAAAATCTGTACAAAAATATTTTAAATTTTGGTTAATTTGGTGATTGATGCACAAAGG
>BPLR01018439.1:0-27331 GCA_021605095.1 Caerostris extrusa | reverse complement strand
AATTTAAAAATGTCCCAGTGACGCATGGGTAGCAGCGGTACTTCCCACTTTTCATTTTATAGTACCTATTCACAAACCAGAAATCGTGGAAGGCCCTAGCATCAGGGATTACACGTGCGTAAATATTTCTATTACTATTACTACCAGATGTGATACATTTTCATACAAATGAATACATTCAAAATCTTGGTAAAATTTTTTTTAATTTATCACTTTAATAATTTAAGTTTATTAAAATAGAAATTAAAAAATTTTAGTCTATTTTGCAATTTCCTTTACTCATAGCCTCTCTCCTCGGGCCTTCGCCTGTGGAAATTAGCCGTCTTGCCGCATTAAATTAAAAATTAGCCTGTCTTGTATAAATTGAATAAAAACCAAATAATAAATAAAAATATTAAATGCGATTTCTAAAACATAAAAAAATAAGCAAATGTACATAATTATGAAGTTATTTTTATTTTCTTCTCTTAATCGCTATCTAAAATTAAAGTTTTTATTTAACAAAAAATAAGGCTATGATTAGAAAATTTTTGAGAATTTTGGTTGTACACCGAATTAGAAACTACCGAAGAAATATATACATATGTATGTGTGTATGTAGATATGTCTCATCAATATACACTCATGTCCATAAAGTGAGGATAATTCAGAATCACACAGAAATTGAACTCTGTAAAATAAAAATTTCACCTGTAGAATTATCACACACATCTTGAAGAAGAATATGCAAATTACAGGACACCACCAGATGAAAACGGATAATACGTCGATGACGAGAGTGTAAGAGAGGGGTATATAAGGAATGATGGCAAAGAAGTAAAATTGTTCTAAGCGCTTTAAAAGCCTTTCAATGCAATAACCGCATAGTTATGGCACAAAGGAAGCATTTGGATGATTTTTTAAGAGGTAGAATTATCGGACGACTGGAATGTGGACATACCCAGCTGGAAGTAACCGAGGAACTTGGAACAGCCCGGAGTGTCATCTCCAGGCTTTGGCAACCATTCAAGATGATGGTAATGTGAGTAGATGTTACAGCACAGGTCGCCCCCAAGTTACAACGCCGAATGAGGACCGGTATTTAGCAGTTACTGCCAAAAGAAGCAGATGGAGCACAGCATCAGACCTGTCTCGTCAGCTCTCTTCAGCTACTGGTACGACAGTTTCAGGCAGACCGTGTACAGACGCTTAGGGCCCATTGGTCTATATGCTCGTAGACCTGTCAGATGTGTTACACTTACCGCACCTCACTGTCGCCTGCGATTAACCTGGAGTAGAGCATGCATTGTGGATACCGCAACAGTGGTCTTGTGTGATGTTTTCCGACGAGTCAGGTTTAGTTTTCAGTCTGATTCTCGCCTGACTTTCATATGGAGCGCCAGGTACCTGTTACCACCAAGAGAACACCACCATTGAACGACACCGTTACGGTGGTGCAGGATGGCTCGTTTGGGGGAGGAATTATTCTTGGTTACAGAACTGACCTGCATGTTCAGAGTGTAACAATGACAGGCCACATCTATCAGGATGTCATTCTGGAACAACATGTACGTTTGTTTCGGGGCGCCATGGGTGCTGAATTTCTGTTTATGGATGACAACGCCCGTCCTCACCGTGCAAACATTGTAGACGAATGCCTTCAATTGGAGGATATCACCCGTATGGATTGGCCAGCATACTCACCGGACTTGAATCCAATAGAGCATGTGTGGGATATGCTTGGCCGACGAATTGCAGCCCGTCAACCGCCTCCCACCTGTAAACCGGAACTTCGGAGGGCATTGCTTGATGAGTGGTGTAATATTCCCCAAGATCAGATTGATAATTTGATACTCAGCATGCCTAGGCGTTGTAAGGCCTGCATTGCATTCGTCCGGGAGACATACTCCATATCAACCATCATACTAACCATGTTATACTGTTTTTGTAAATAGGTTCTTTTTTGAAATTTGTTCCAGGGAGTAAGAATCGCAATTTTGATTAATTATGTCAAACATATAGCATCTTTTTTGCTCTTTACCTTTTTTGTTTAATAAATAGACTTTACAAATAAGTCAAATTTGTTTGGCTTCTGTCTCTTTCTTTGCCTGAACTTCATTATCCTTAATTTATGGACATGAGTGTATTTTTACATTTCCAAAATGTTTAAGTGATCCCCATAAAATTTAATTCATTTAACATTTAAATTTTATGGGGATCACTTAAACATTTTGGAAATGTAAAAAAAAGAACTGCCAGAAGCTGCAGACCACTTTGCCGTTACAACAACGTTGCCCAGTGTGCACCAACGAGGGAGGTGGGTCTACGTTGCACTCCATTAGTAATTCACTCCACAAATTGAATTCATTTAACTTTTAAATGATATCCTCGCCACTGTCCCTCCATTCTATAAAAACTTTATATCAAACAAATAATGACTAAAAACCACAAGCTACAAATTCATGATGAGATCAAGTCAAAGCGTTGGAGAGCTGAAGATCTTTTAGTAATACCCAGCAATCCGCGACGGCATGCTGTCGCCCAGTTCCGGACTTCTGACTGGCCATGACTGTCTAGCAGAACATCTCCATCGCATTAAAATATTTTCGAATCCTGGCTGCCCCCTATGTGGTTCAAGTAACCCAATGAACAGAGACCACCTCAAAGATGTGCGGTACTTGACGGCGACTCGGAAACAGCGCTTTACTGGCGTGCAAAGAGAACTCTTAAGGCAATGACTTCGGTCATCTGTGCATTTTCTGGACATTTATTCTTTTGTATTTTTTTCCTTGTTATTTTTGTTATTATTACTATTTTTATTCTTCTTGTACTTGCCTTGCCATTGGAAATAAAAAAAACATTTAAATGATTAACATTTAAATTTATGGTCTTTCAGCTTTAATAACTTTTCTTATTTAAATTTTTTTGTTTTTGTTTTTTATATCTGAAAGACTGAAAATAGTTTTTAAAAATTGTTTGTTTAATAAATAATAAAATATTTTTTTGGTGCAGTCGTTATAAGTATATGAAAAAGTATTTTAAAAAGGTTGAAAGTTTGTTGGATATCTTTTTTTTTTTTTCCCCACAATAACATTTCCTATCACAATTGTGATTTTTCACATGATTTGCTTTAAAATAGTGCGATTCAAAATTCGCAATTTACTATTTTTATGCAAGATATTTATATATATGTTTAACAAGTTATCATTTTATTCATAAGAATTTCCCTATTAAAAATCGTTTTTTTTTTTTTTTAATCTTTTAAGTTTTGCAGCACTAATGATTGTATTTGGAAATTTAAATAAAATATTTTTATTTACTGTAATTTTTATTGGTGATAATAAAATTGACAGCGAAACAATTAATTTGAAAATTCTTAGGAAAAATAAGCTTTGTAGCAAGTACTAAAATTTTCAAATAGCTTTAATTTTGCTGATTTCATTGACAAAAATGTCTTCATATTATGAAAAGAATTAATAATTATTACTGTGTTTTTATATATGTACATATATTATTCTGTTATAACTCTTCTTAGCACATTCAAATCTTTCTGCACTATATTTTTTCTTTACATTTCCTTCTTCATATGTAGTGAAACATGACTTTAGTGCAGTCACAAATATGTTTAAAAGAAAGAAAGAAATCTACTGAAAACAGCAAAATGTGGTTTAAGAATATTGCTAACATAAATAGAGCCAAAGATTAATTCATTGATATCAGTTCATCATATTCGTTATTTTTATTTTTCTATTATCCTCCATTATTTTGATTTTCTGTGAGTAATGCAAATGTAACAATGGTTGTTCTTAATAAAATTTTTTATAATTTCAAGCTTCAAGGTGTCGTATTTCCAATATCTTTATTACCGATAATGTTATAGGTATTGTTTTAGAGAGAGTGGCTTTTCGTTTCCCTAATCAGTTTTTTTCATGTTCTCGATCAGTTTTCGTTTTCTGTACTACTTTCAACATGTCGTATTGGTTTATTATTGTTTTTTAATTTCTTTCACGAGCTATTCTTAATAGTTTGTTTAAATTTCTTGTGTTTTTTTTTTTCTTAAATTTCTTTCAGATGCTTTTTTATAAAATCGTTTGGAATTCTATAGTTTTTATTTAATCTGCTTCTTTTATTTATTTATTTTTTTTTTTCAATTTTTAACAATAACTGCTGAACATAATTTATTGCCTGAATATGATTTTTTGATACTTTTCTTTCTTTTTTGGCTTAAGATTTCTGTTATGCGTTTTATTCTTACATAAATTCTAAATTTTATGGGCAACCTGTATATCACTCAAGCCGATTTTTTTAAATACTAAACATGTATTAGTGAAAGCAGGCGATTCTACAAATAATAGTTTCTAATACGATTAGTGTTTTTAGTTATGAACATATATTCAATGTTTTGTTGGTGATTAAAATGTTCTTACCGCAATAAAATCAGATTACTTACTCCGGCTTTTGAAGGACACATTTTCGGATATGATTTCAAGCATAATCTACCTCGTGTCTTTTCTTTTAAATAGTGGAAATGCTTTGAAACTTTTCGACAACATATTAAGATAAAAAAAAAATAATAATAATAAAATAATAATAAAAAAAAGTAATATGTTTCTTCGTCTCGAATATTGTGAAATTGAATTTTCAGAACAAAACTTGCTGCAGAAATAATTACAATTTGATATTAGACACATGAATGTTAGAAATAGATTTTTGAAACAATTTTATTTCGAGAAAAATGCCCTTTTGTACTAAGTTACATTTCCTCTACTAAGAATTTTAGTAGGATTAATTCAGCAAGTTTTGTTTTATACTTCTCCTTTTTCAGGTTATCTGGAATAAAAAGTGTTATAGGATTTTATTCTTGAAAATGTGAATAAATAAATTGTAAATTCATATTTGTTGATTTTAAAGCTGTGCGATAAATAATAAAAAACAAATCCTCAAAGTTTTTTTAACGAAACTTTGTACGGTTTGGAAAATCAAAATACACTCATGTCCATAAATTAAGGATAATTCAGAATCACACAGAAATTGAACTCTAAAATAAAAATTTCACCTGTAGAATTATCATACACATCTTGAAGAAGAATATGCAAATTACAGGAAACCACCAGATGGCGCGGATAGTACGTCACAATGACGAGTGTAAGAGAGGGGTATATAAGGAATGGTGGCAAAGAAGTAAAATTTTTCACAAGCCCTTTAAAAGCCTTTCAGTGCAATAACCGCATAGTTATGGCACAAAGGAAGCATTTGGAAGATTTTTTACGTGGTAGAATTATCGGACGACTGGAATGTGGACGTACCCAGCTGGAAGTATCCGAGGAACTTGGAATCGCCCAGAGTGTCATCTCCAGGCTTTGGCAACGATTCCAAGATGCTGGGATATGCTTGGCCGACGAATTGCAGCCCGTTAACCCCCCCCACCTGTCAAACGGAACTTTGGAGGGCATTGCTGGATGAGTGGTGTAATATTCCCCAAGGTCAGATTGATAATTTGATACTCAGCATGCCTAGGCGTTGTAAGGCCTGTATTGCATCGTCCGGGAGACATACTCCATATTAACCATCATACTAACCATGTTATACTGTTTTTTGTAAATAGGTTCTTTTTTGAAATTTGCTCCAGGGAGTAAAAATCGCAATTTTTATTAATTATGTCAAACGTATAGAATCTTTTTGCTCTTTACTTTTTGTTTAATAAATAGACTTTACAAATAAGTCAAATTTGTTTTGGCTTCTGTCTCTTTCTTTGCCTGAACTTCATTATCTTTAATTTATGGACATAAATGTATTTGTTATACGGAGTACTTTTTTTCTCAGAAAATCAGCAGTTTATAAATCCAAACATATAAACCATGGTTTATATAATTGATTCATATTATTCAAGCCACTGTTTTCCTTTTTTGTGTTATGAATAAAATCTGTACCGAAGAATAAAAGATATGTTAAAAATCAGGAAAATAAACAATATTATTCATGAAATAAGTTCTTAACTGAAAAGAAATTTTAAGAATTCTAATTTATTCACATTCCGATTTTTTTTTTTTTTTTTTTTAAAATAAATATAGGCTGATGAGGTTTTATTTTTTAATTTTTCCTCCAAATCGGAAAGATAGCAAAGATAGAGTAACTGTACGCGAAGCGTACCTCTGCTCTGAATCAAAACTATAAAAAAAAAATATGATAGAATGAGCTGTAAGGCTTATGTTTGAATGAAACAATTAAAATAAAAAGGGGGAGAAAAGAAAAGAAATATGAATAAAAAAGCACTTTCATATTTTACAGTGCTGCAAAATACAAAGCAGGAAATTATGTTACTCGTTAAAAAACATTGGAAAATATATAATGCTGTACAAAATTCATTTTTATTTCTATCACAGCGTTTTGAAAAAGAAAAAAAAAAACATTTAATGCAATTTTGAATATTTTTTAATTTGCTATTAAATTTACATAATGTAAAAATATGCATTATAATACAGCAATCTACTGAGTAATTTATCCTTACATATTCTATTAATATAGACTAACTTGTAAATTATTATGAATTATTTTGTTTAAAACATTGTCAAATATTTTATTTCAAACATAAGACTGAATCCTTCAAACGGTATATTTCGTTAATTTCCATTGCTCTTTGCTAAAGGCTATAAGAAAAATTTTATTCAATTAATTAACATGGTAATTTTATTTGTAAATTTAAAAGAAATTGATTTAATAAGAAAATAATTTTTCTATTTTAAATAAAACTAACTCATATCCTCACTGTATATTTTTAGTGAAAAATATATTTGTTAAATTTAAATATTTTCTTTTTTCTAAGTTTGATAATTAGCGATCGTATAATCAAAAAAAAGAAAACAGAGTGAACATGATGCAGTGCCCCGATGAACACTTATTTTTATATATGATGCATTCCCAGTTTCTATCAGTTGAATAAACATATCTATCTATCAATTGAGTAAATATTCTGTATTTAGGAAACAATAGCAGAATATAAAAAAAAATACCACAGAATAAGCATGAAAAACATAATGGAAATAAATCAAACGGAAGTGTTAAAAAAATTGAGTTTAAAAAAAAAATTACAAAAATAAATTTAAATGTCAGTGCAAATTATGTATAGAAACAGCGTCAAATGAAAACCAAAATAAGGAAGAAAAATTTACAAAACGGAAAAAGCTCAATTTTAATAAAATGCTTCAGAGAACTATTATTTAAAGCGGAAACACATAACCACTCGGATATTTTACACTCAAATAATTACGTCATCTAAGGAACTTTTTTTTTTTTGTGCGGAGGTATCTAACCAAAGCACACACCAACAACCAAACCTGGCACCATAAACTACACTTGGTTCGCATTAAGGTAGTAAGCAATCGCTGCCTATCGCTGTTGGCGTTGACTGTGGAAGATACAGTTCGACCTGTCCCAAAGACGGAAATCTTGACGGAAATTTTTTATTTTAGTGCGTTAACTGGTTTATTCCAACACTAGGAATAAAAATAACTATTAAATGTTACATTTAAAGTTTACTAATATAAGTTAATCTTTCAAAAATATTTATTTTCAATATAAACATTATTCTTAATTTCATAAGTGGTACCTTTCTAAAATTACTCACCATTTTATTTTCTAAAAATGTATAGCTTGAATATTTTTAATGCACAGAACTCAAGCTACAGATATTCAGTTTTCTACATATAAATGATTAGATAATCTATTTGCAAATTGATTTTTTTATTTGTAAACGTAAGTGAAATTAAAAGGCAACAAGCAAACTTCGCAAAGGTGCGCATACAGTCAGTTACAAAATTCAACGAATACCTGCAAAAATGAAATTGTTTTATGCAATTATAAAAATGGAAAAGCTGTATTATTTTTTATATTGAAATACAAATATCATTCACCTATATTTATGTTAAAGTAGAAGGGAAAAAGCACTTTAAACTGGTAAACGAAAAGTAATTTCTTTAAAGAAAATCACGTAACAAAAAGTGTATATACACTTCAAATAAAATGAAAGATAAGCAGGATTTATGTAATAGCAAACAACTTAATTTTGTGTAACTTGGCCTTGCGAATCATTGACTACTTGTAGTCTCCTAGGTACTAAAGCAAAGGTACTTTAGCAAAGAAGCAAAAGTACTGTAGAAAGAAGAAGTACTGAAGCAAAGGTACTGTCCTAGGTACTGAAGCACGTATGAAGGTACTTCAAATATACAAGGATGCGACCTTCTTGATGCTGTAAACGGAACCTGGATTCATCTGAAAAAATGACGTCTCGCCATTCGTGCGCGCAGGCTCGTCGTTGAGCACACCATTGACGACGCTCCTGTCTGTGATGCAGCGTCAAAAGGGTAGCCGCAGCCATGGTCTCCCAGCTAAGAGTCCATGCTGCTGCAAACGTTAACGAACTGTTCGTGCAGACACTTGTTATGTTGCAAACGGTCCCATTATCTACTCAGGAGTCGTGACGTGGCTGCACGATCCATTAAGGCCATGCGGGTAACATGCCTGTCTTCTCGGCTGCTAGTGACAGGGGGCCGTTGAGATCCACGGCGTTCCGTATTACCGTCCTGAACCCATCGATTCGATATTCTGCTAACAATCATTAGATCTCAACCGACGCGAGCAGCAATACTGCTATACGATAAACCGCAATCCCGATACGCATTTCTGCTTCTTGCACGAGGTATCACAAGAACCTTTCACCAGGCAACAACGTTCAAATGCAATTTGTATATGAGAAACTGGCTGAACATTTTCCTCATTTAAACACATTGTAGGTGTCGCTACCGGCGTCCGTTTTGTCTGAATGCGCTGAAAAGCTAATCATTTCCATACCACAGCACCTTCTTCCAGTCGTTTAAATTTCACGTCTGTAGCATGTCGCCTTCTTGTGCAGCAATTTTAATGGCCAGTAGTGTATATGTATATAGAATATTCTTAAACCTGAAGCATTATTAGCGGGTAATTTTAGATTGATATTCGATAAGAACTTATTAATATTATATAATTTGTTTTGATGAATCTATTTAAAATTTCATATCTTTTTTATAAAGATTTTATATTGCACAAAGTTCATCTAATACTCTTAAGCCTAAAACAATGATTAATGCGTGACTTTAAATTGGTGTCTTATAATGTTTTATAATATTATATAAGTTGTTCTATTAAAAGTTTAGAGCTTATTTTATAAAGATTTTACATTTAATGAAAAATGCTTTCAATTTATATAATATTCTTAAGTCTGAAAGAGTCATTAGTTCATTATTTTAAATTGATGTTTTATAAGAACTTATTGGTATTTAAAAATGTTTTAGATTAATCTATTTAAAATTTTATTGCTTATTTTATCATGATTTTAATTTTAATGTAACACATCAATGAAGCACATGCCATGAATGTAAATGTGACCTAATTTCATGGCTTATTTTTAAACCTGAGACATTCAATAATACTATTAATAATTTATACGAATTATTAATAATAATTATTTACCATTTTTTGTCCGTGGCAAATCTTACTCCCTCCGAGATATTTTCCCTCTTATATTTATTTTTGTGATTTAAATGAGGGTACTTTTGTACCTTTAAAATTTTCATCGAGAGAGACATTTTAATATAGGAAAAAACTATTACAAGAATTAATAAAAAAATAGCTGTAAAATCTATTAGATCCTTATTAATTCAATTCAAGTCACATGACGCGTCAAGTGTTGAGAGTTAAAAGTTGGCTAAATTCGAGTGATCATTTCGAGCGTCGCACGCTGAAGCTTGTGATTGGTCAGTGAAGCCAATCTTCACGCCTTGAGTGAAAAAGTTCTTTGCCCGAATTTCCCAGGGTGATCACGAAATACACGCAATTTTATTCCAGCTCTTTTCTCCTAAAGTTGATATATGTTAAGAAAGAAAAACAACTTTCAACTTAGAGTTCTCTCTGCCCCCTTATCTCAACCTAACATTGCCCCTCCTGCTACCCAGCAACCCCTTCCATTAAAAAGCTCCTCACATACAAGCCGCAGCACCAATTCAACCTTCATCCCCCTCTTCAGCCTCCGTCCTTCACGAGATTGCTGGAGTAATCTCAAAAACGTCGTCTTTGTAGCTTTACAATCTCAAGCCACTTCTCTAATCAGCATTCAATAATTACCATGCACCGCAGAATTCGCAGGCGATAAACTACAAAAGACGTAAACCCAGAGAGATTAAAGCCATATCTCGATGCAAATAACCAGATAGATGAAGGCAGAATACAACACGTTTCCAGGAGACCTGCAATGAGGAGCTGGACTAGATTGCAGAAGGACGATACTTCTTTCTAAAAGGGATAAATTGTAGCGAAATTTGTTTTCATCTTTGTGTCGCAAATGGCTTAAGGGCTAAGTATCCGTCCCGTAGTGTGAAAGGCCTCGAGATCAAATCTGACTAAAGGCAAATTGCCTAAAAAGTTGCTTTTATATGTGTTTGTTGGTCGTTTCTTACGTTTCTCTTGTTCCTTTACTTTATAACATTTATTTTTTAGATCTTTCCAAGTCTGGAAAGTTCTAAAACCTGTATATAATTTGTTATATTCTCCATTTCGATAATTAAAATCTTGAGTTGGGATATTGAGTTGTTGTTATTTATCTTGTCCATGTACTTTTATCTATGCTATAATAATCTCTCATATCTTTACATGATTAGAGCAATTTCATTTTCGAAATATTCACTGTAATATGTATCAAGAGTTTTATCATACAAAAGTAATTAAAAAAATAATAAAATACGAAAAATTCGAACAATAAACAAATAAATTACAGCTGTCAAGCGACAGAAATGGTAAATATATAACTCAAGTTGAAAAAGAATGCTTTGAAGTTTCATATATGTTAAGTTTATATAGAGTTAAAAAAAAAATAAAGTAGTCTCTGAAGTGATGATTGGATTTTACTGGAATTAAATTAAACTTAACTCTGGGTAATACTCTAATATTCACTTCTTCCTCTCTAAAGTGTTGAATTTAACAGGTGCAAAAATAAACTGTTAACATCAACCCTTTCTTTTCCGATGCGATGAATTCAACCGTTGCCAAAATTAATTCTACTTCTAATGCCACCCAGCACTGAGCTTGTGAAGCACTGCTAAATCAACTGCTTAACTGCTTCAACCGCTAATATCAATCCCTTTCTTTCCGAAGAATTTAATTCAACCGACTATAAAATTACCATTATTCCTAGCTCCATTTAGCGTCAAAGGGTCCTAGCTCCATTTAGCGTCAATACCACCACTAAAATCAGCCTTTAAGTCTTCCTTTCATCAACTGGAGTTGATCACTATTCTCATCAACGTATTTAAATCAACACTTACGCTAATATTAGCAGAAGTTTAATTAATATGGCATTAAGCATAGATAATAGATGATGTTATAAACAAAGAAAAGATGCTATATTGTTATAACATTGCAATGAATCTAAATTATTAAAATGAAAAGAAATTGAATAAAAGTTATTTTATCAATTTAAATAAAAATGTATTTAAGAACCTATTAATCTTTCTTTAAACTTAGATGATGAAGTTGTTTTAAACATTGCCAGCAGCTTCCTTTCGAAATCAGGACAAAAATGAAAATGGCTGACTGATCAACTGACCTTTAATCTAAAGGTCAAACTAATGATAGATATTATAGTTGAAAAAAAAAAAAAAAGAGAATTTCGAATAAAGGCTCCATAAAAGAGTTCCCGAATAGCGAGCCGTTAAACATATGAATATAAGAGCATTACATTTCAAATTAAAACCGGGATAATATTGAAGAGGAGAAAGCGTTTCATTTTGATATTCATCATTGTTGAATAAAGATGTCGAGTGCCTGAATGCGAAGCGTTCATCTACTCAATGGTATGTGAAGGCAGTAGGAAAGAAAAGTCATGATAAATAGATAATAGTAATCGTATGATGAGAGAAAAAAAGAAGAAAATAAGAAAATGTAAATCATCGGTATGGAAACGTAACAAGAAATTTATGATCAGTAAATATGCGTTGAAGTAAAATATCTAAAAGCGATAAGTGAGCAGGAAATTATGGTGGTTTGAGGCTTCGATTCCATTTAGAAGTAGAGAAAGGATACTTGTATTTTCCATTCAATTGCGTAAATATAGTTTGTGCCTTGATGAGAGGATTTTCGTGAGTAGCAATGGTATTGAAGAAATTTCTAGAAAGTTTAGTAATATAGTTGTCAATAGAGTCAATTTTTAAATCTTGATGAATTGTAGAGTTGCGGACAAACCAGGGTGCTCCAGTGATAATACGAAGAAGTTTGTTTTGAATAATTTGTACAGATTTCTTGTTAGATTGTGCAGCTAGACCCCAGATTGGGGCAGCATAGGTAAGGATAGGCCTGAGAACTTGTTTGTAGAGAAGAAGTTTGTTTGACAAAGTTAATTTAGAAAATTTATTAATGAGTGGTAGAGTGAGATAAAATTTTTTTCCAACATTTTTTTTTGATTTTTTGAATATGAGCTCGAAACGTAAGTTTATTGTCTATAATTAAAAACCGAGATATTTAATATTAGTCGCCCATTCAATTTGTTGATCAAAAAGGGAGAGATTAATATATGGTTGTCTGGCGTGTCCTTTTCGGAAAATGATAGCTTGAGATTTAGAGACATTAATTGCGATGCTCCATTTAGTTAGCCAATCCTCTAGGATATTCAGAAAATTTTGAAGAGTATTGATGACATAAAGAATAGAAGCACCTTGGGCAAGAGCAGCAGAATCGTCAGCAAATAGGCAAGTGGAAATGTTAGTGCACTGAGGAAAGTCATAGGTAAAGATATTGTAGAGAATAGGACTTAGCACGCTTCCTTGAGGTGTACCAGCACAAATACGACCGATTTTGGAGAATTCATTATGAAGTCGAACTTGAAAGGTTCTATTTTTAAGATAATTTGTAATGATAAGTGTGATCCAAGTTGGAAATTGAAGTTTGATCATTTTGTAGATCAGTCCATTGTGCCACAGTCGATCGAAAGCTTTTTTTGACATCTAGAAAGACACCTCCTGTAAAAATTTATAGTTATATCCTTCAGTGATGATATTGGTGACACGTAGAAGTTGATGACAAGTTGAGTGATGTTGACGGAATCCAAATTGTTCTGCTGGAATTATGGAATTTTTATCGCAAAAAAGAAGTAATATGTCTCACTAAGAGTTTTCCACTTATTAATTCTTTTCCACTGATATCTTCTGAGAGTAATTGGAAAAATTGAGATAAAGCAGCTAACGCGAGCATAAATCTCAAAAATCACGTCAAGTCAAGTCAAATCAAGTTGTGTTCATAAATATTCGTTGGTTTCCATTCATATTATGTTTCACAATTTATTTAATTAAAAAAAAAATTCTACATTTTTGTAAAAATGTAATTCTGTTATATTAGTATTTATTTATTTAAGCTAGATTCTTAATATCAATTGTAAACTGAATTTCATTGCAAAATGGAAAATACCAAAAATTTCATTAAGTACATAAGACCAATTCAAATTAAGACATTTTTCTATAGAACTTGTGTATCAAATGCTGAAATTCTAGAAAATGAACAAACAATAAAAAAGAGAAAACAAAAGTTCCAATTCTTAAAAAGTTTTACTAAAGACACAAAAATGCATGTAATATTAGAAGACAAGAATATATCCACAGTAATGAATAAATTAAATCTGGAATTCGATGCTTTATATGGAGCTTTGCAAACACCAAAAAATATCACCTTCGAAGAAAAGATTAAGATACAAGATAAAGAATTTTCTCAAAATCAGAATGAAATTCCATTTTCAAAATTAAATTGTAATTCAGTTCCAAATGTAGGAATAAATCATAATTGTATAAAGGACAATCTAAACTCTATATTGAAATTTCCACTGTGTAAACAAGCTTCAGCAAAACCTGAGTTAAAATCTGTGAAAGTGGAATTAGAAAAGAGGAGCGAATTATATATTCCTAGTGTTTCAAAGATTCTAGAGAAAACTATGTCTCAAGAATCAATAGAAAACTTGCAACGTTGGAAAAAGTTCATGATTTCTGAAATGGGAGAAGAAAAGTTTCAGAAATATCAGAAAGGTAATTTTATAAACTTGATTTTGGATTACTATAACTTTTATTATTGATTTATTCGATCTTTTAATATTTTAAATTTCCTTATAAATTTGAAAACAGATTGATTTAATCGTTAAACATGAAGAATGAAATTTTATTTTGTTTCCTAAATTTCCTTCATCAATAAGCTGCCATTGAAACAGTAAAGAATAATTTGACAGTATTTAATTTATATTGTTGTTATAAAATATCATTTCATAATTCATCAATCTATTCAGAATTTTAGTAATTTACATTGTAATAATATATGATGTACATTTATTTTGTTATGTTAGTTTATGTTATGTTATGTTAGTTTATAGTTAGTTAGTTTATTATGTTAGTTTTTCTTATTGCTCTATAAGCTTTTCTTATCTTATCTCTTTCATATAGTCATTGAGCTAAATAATCCTGTATGTTACTGTAATTAATCTACTTCTTAAAACAACTATTAAACTTCATATATGAGGTTAACTATTTGTGCATTTATTAATCTATGTTAGAAACCTAATTGTCACTTTTAACTAAAAGCAAAGACAATATAGTCTTAGTCCAAAATCTAGATAAATATGAACAAAATAAATTTAAATTAAACTGCTGTATATTTGGGGTGAAATTGTGTTTGGGAGTTGGGATTTGGCAAGTTGTTTTACATCAAATGGTGGTTTTAGTATGTTTACTTTATTCCGTATTTGATTTAGAATTCCTACTTCTGATGTTAATCTGAAAACTGGATGTTTGGTAGTAGTCATTACTATTTAAAAGATGCAATCAATTTAGATGGAGTATTGTCGTTTATTTAAAGGAAATTTGAGATTTAAAAAAAATATTTTCTGGGTGTAGAAAAAAATTCAATAATTTTGTTTTTGATATTCTCAGAACTATTTTTTAAAAATTAAATGTAAAAAACTTCCATTCTAGTATTAAAATATTAGAATGGAAGATTTTCCTTTCATCTGTTTTTACAAAGGAAAAATAAATTGATTTATTAGGATTTCAAGAGTTCTAATCCAACTAGTTTCTATTTTCTTTTTGTTCAGAACTTTTAGCAAATGGCCAAAATCTTCATGCCTGTATAAATGAATACTTAAGTGTTACTCCTAAACCGGAATTATGCATAGAAGAAGCTATTGCAGGTCACTGGAAAAGCTTGAAAGCTATTTTTCCAAATATCAATGCTATAAAATTATTAGAAGAACGAATTGCTCATCCTTTTTTATGCTACAAAGGAATAGTCGATTGTTTAGCTGAGTACAAGTGAGTTTTTTTTTATGTTGTATTTTATTTAATTTTTGTATAGTTTGAAAAGATATTTATAAGTTTTTTCATAAAACTGATTTTTGTCCCGTTGGATCTTTTTTTTTTAAAAATCTAGACAATTATCAAAAATTGCAAATTGCACTTTCTAGATGATTTAATTTTAGTATAATGCAATAAGGAAAAAGGAAATGTTTCCTTTTATTTAATATTATAAAAAATGGATGCCTTTTTAATATATTTATTTTAAATGTCTTCAAAATAAACAAACAATTTTTTGACAAAACATTTCAAGTGAGAAGCCAAAATATTTTAACTATTTCTTAAAACATTAGTACGATGAATAAATTGTATGAAGAATTATAAATAAATTGTGTTTTTAATTTAACTTTAAAATAAAGTTAAGATTTACTTAATTTTTACTTTATCTTAATTTTATTTTATTTTAAAGTTGTAATAAACTAATTGTAATAATAATTAAAGTAAGGTAACTTTTTACTGAGTTATTAGTGAAATATCAGTTATCTAATAGTGAATAGTTAATAAACTCTAATAGCTATCTAATAGTGAAATATCAAATATCTTTATTCATATTTGTAATTATATCCTTATATTTTTATTCATATTTGTATTTAATTTTTTGAAAAAATTTTTAAAATTTTCTCACTAAAATTTAAAAATAACAATTTTTTACTATTAATGTTAATTCAAGTTTTCTTTTTATTTTTTATTAAAATACAAAATTTTAACTGTCCTGTTGATCCATGTGAGTAAAACTATTTTACGAAAACTGATATCATTTAAAACATTTAAATTTTTATTGTTATTAAAAAAAATTTCCTGCCATTTTTTACAATATAAATTGTAAAAACAATGATAAATTATAAACTTATTTTGTTCAGTTAAAAAACAATTACAAAATAATATTTCAATTAATTTGTTACTTTATGCTAAAATGTTTCTATAAAATATAATTAATAGCAATATTCATATCCTTCATTGCATTTCAGAGAGTAAAATCATTTTTTAAAATGTATGGCCTAAAAAGTTTTTTTTTTTTATATTTTATTTCCAATGGCAAGGCAAGTACAAGAAGAATAAAAATGTATGGCCTAAAGTAAAAATAATGAAATTTCCAATGATGTTTGAATCCTCTGTCATTGTTCCTTTGACATTGTTGTAGTTCTTTCAAAATGAGAGATTCCATGGTGATTGTGACAATATGTATCTCATCGGTTTTAATTGTATCTCATTGCTAGTCAAGGCTGCCTGGTGGAAATTTTCCAAGTTTTCTCCCATATGGCATGCAAATACAGGGCAGTCACCCTTATAAGTCCTCCTAGAAGGCACTTTCTATTCATTATCACCTGCTGATGGGTTGTTTGTGTTCCACTGACTTTTCTAATTGTTAGGAGGCTGCAAAGGTCTAGGGTTCAGGGTTGAGGTGTGAAGAAAATAGAAAAAAAAAAACTGGTGCAACATCTTAACACATCCAGGCCTGTATCTGTCTTGAACATCTTATCAACAGGTTTGATATTTATTTTAGATCAAATAATTTTCTGAGGATCAATAGTTTGATAATTTCTTACACGTTCACTAGTAATTCATGATTTTGTAGATTTGGATGAAATCGTATATAAACCATATAAATGTAGGTTTAGCCGCTTTCAAAAGATGCATCCCGACCAAAACCCCAATTTCTGTATTGTTACATCGGTTTCAACTGATTCATTCCGGCCGAACCTACAGTTTTGTTAGACTTCTCTACCAGTCTAATAGTAGCTTGACTTTTGCAGTGAGTGTCTAGGGTTTTTGACATGCAAAACGCAGTAACGGGGCGTTACTTGAAATGAAGCTATTTATTGCTACGATATTTTATGATGATATTTACATTAACAATTAATTAAAGGGACAGCACCATCCATTCTCTTGCTGCTTCACGCAGCCTCCCATCCGTTCCTCATCCAGCTAGCGTTCTCTTCATATTTTTTTCATCTACGGGGATCTTGCCCCTTCGTGGGGTCAAAGTTCAAAGTTGAATACTCCTCCACATTGTAAACAGGTTCTGTCAAAGACAAGCGTCCATGAAGTGTTGCTATCTGGTGATTACCAGACAAATAAATCCCACATAAATATGGGAAGATCTGGGAACTATACAAAATCTTAAAATTTCTAGTTGCAAATGAATGCTGAATACAACATAATTTTCAATGCAAATCATATTTTCATATGAAAACATATTTATCTTCTGCAATAGTTGGTGGCCTGATGGCCAATTGGCTCTCACTCTTGGTTCCACAGGTTTCAGGTTCAAATCCTGATGGTGGCATGGATGTCTGTTAGTGGTTTGGAATCCTGTTAAACTTGTAGGTCCCTGTCTAATTAGTCTAAAAGTGTGCTAAAAATGACTGTAGAGCAACAAACCAAACAAAATCTGCAGTAGTTTTATTGGGCTTATTCTTTGTCAATAATAAAATAATAGCATCAATTGATTTCAATATAACAGTTCAAATAATGAGTTTCTCAAACCTAATTTTATATAACTTTTTAATTTCTTCAGGATTTCACCCCTTAACATTTTAAATGGCACATAATAATATGTAATGAATGATAATATAAATGTTATGCAGTTTATAAACTTCTCAATAAGGAGCTTGTCAAGTGCTGTAAGATAGTAATCATGCCAGAAAAATAATTCAGTATTTATTCTAAATGCAACTCAAAGATAATTTGTTGCTAAATGTCACACTGAAATAGTTAAACACTTGGATAATTGCAAGTGCAGTATTTCTATTCTAAACAGAATCTTTTATGGGTCAACAAAAATAGATCAAGCATTCTTGTCACTATTGATTTTTTTAGACATACCAATTTGTGAAATATGTTAATCAATGCTCAGTTATGTAGGTAAAAACAAATCTATTTCTAATGCAAAAAATTTAAAAAGATGTTTTAAAATATATACATTAGATGAGGTATATGTGATAGAATTTTTTTAATATTACGTGTTTACAATGTCAAAGTAAGCAACATTGCATATTAAAATGTATATCTCACATTAGCCATCTACTTATTATAAGTACTAAATAAAGTGGTAATACTTTTAATTTTTTCAATGTCTTTTTTTATGGCAGAATTTTATTTTTTTAAGTCTGTAATATATTAGTGTAATTTTTAATAATCTTTAAACTTGTTGCATTTACTTTTATAAATATATTTCTAGAGGTCATCTTGTTGTCATAGATTGGAAAACCTCAAAGAAGAAAAAAAACTTCACTTGCAAGTACTTTTGATAATCCTTTGCAAATTGCTGCTTATATAGGGGCTTTGAACTTTGATTCCAGACATCAGCATAAGGTAAGTTATAAATGGAAAAAAATATATAATTTTTAATAAACCTATTGGTTTGTTTTCTTTATGCATGAAACATATACTATGTACCTACAATAATTTTTATAAGTTTGTTTTTTAATGTTAAATTTTAGAGTTTTGAATAGCATTTCTTAAAAACATTGATAATTTTCAGCTCATTAAGGAAAGAAATAGTAGCACTTCTTAGATTTGAAAATATTAATTATTTTAATATGTAAGTATAATAATTCATGTAAAAGCTGTGATTGAATAAATACACATAAAATATAAATTTTTAATCTCTTGAAAATGTATTAAAACTCGATAATTCTCGATGAGGAATTAGTGGACAGTTTTGGATTTATCTTGTTTTTTTTTTTAGTTGTACAGTTTTGCATATATAAATAATATGGGTGAAGTTCTTGGATCTTTTAGTAGTAGGAGAATATTGAGTCTTAATTAGATATGGCTTATCTCTTTTAGACATGAATCTTCCTGTCTTTTTCACAGTACTTTTGTTGTGGGGCTAATCAAATTTTATCACCTGGGTGATACTGAGGTACTTTCATTGCCATACCAAGGTTACTTAGATTTTAAATGAATGGTTAAAATACAAGTATTAATGTCTCTCAACTTTTCTATATTGTGATTCTTGATGTAACACAATTATGGGACAGAGCTTTCTCACAGCTACCGAAATTAAAACATTTCTTTAAGTCTGATTTTGATGTCATTTATGCATAACTGCTTATAAATGAAATAATACTGATTAGTTCAAATTTAAATTGTTAATGTAATACTAAGAACTACAGTTATATATAATACACAATAACAAAACAAAAGATTACATATAAAAATGCCATACATGATGACTCTACAAGATCTGAAGTCTTACTTGAGTCTGTTATAACGCCGCTTTGTTTTCTTTTTTAACGAAATTTTAAGTTTTCAATTTAGATCAGGATATTCAATCTTTTAGCTTCCTTGGATCACATTTAAAGGAAACTATCTTAGCCTTTACCTTAAATACATATTTTAAAGAAATTGTTAAGTAAAAATTAGTAATGCATGTCTGTCATTAAAATATTAAAAAAAAAATGTCGTAAGATAATATTTTATTTACTACTTGCTATCTTTTACAATTAAGCATAAAGAGTTGATCTAACAAAGATCAACTGTACTATTTTGTATCCTGTCGCCCTCATGATTTATCATAAATGTTCAATTATGAATCTTCTAATCAGAATCAAAATGCAATATTATGTCAATAAAATTTCATTTAAAAATTTAAACTGCTTTATACATTGTGCCATATATGTCTTTTATCAAATTTGTTGTTAATTTAATAAGAACTTACCGCATTAATATTCAAATATTTTTTTTAAAGCTAAGCAAAGGGATTGATTGTTGTGGCTTATGAAGATGGAAGTAAAGCTTCCACTCTTTTCATGGATGAAAGAGCTGTACAGCGTTACTGGAAAGAATGGCTTCTGCGGGTGAAAATGTATTGGGACTCAATAGAAGAAAAAAAAAAAAAGATTCACAAAAGAGTTCTGAACACTGCAAAATCTAGTGTAAAATTTGATAAAAAGAAATTGATGGACAATTATATTTATATATAAAAAATTATGTGGAAAAAGTTTTATACTGATTATGATTTAAAATTCACACATTTGAAATTTATAGTTTAATGAAAACACAAGCATACATATATATACACTTGCTTTTGTAAATTAAGTTGAGAATAAGTGGGGAGAATCATTGTCTTCAAAAGTGTACTTGAGTTCTATATACACTCATGTCCATAAATTAAGGATAATTCAGAATCACACAGAAATTGAACTCTAAAATAAAAATTCACCTGTAGAATTATCACACACATCTTGAAGAAGAATATGCAAATTACAGGTAACCACCAGATGGCGCGGATAGTACGTCACAATGACGAGAGTGTAAGAGAGGGGTATATAAGGAATGGTGGCAAAGAAGTAAAATTGTTCACAAGCGCTTTAAAAGCCTTTCAGTGCAATAACCGCATAGTTATGGCACAAAGGAAGCATTTGGATGATTTTTTACGTGGTAGAATTATCGGACGACTGGAATGTGGACGTACCCAGCTGGAAGTATCCGAGGAACTTGGAATCGCCCAGAGTGTCATCTCCAGGCTTTGGCGACGATTCCAAGATGATAGTAATGTGCGTAGATGTTACAGCACAGGTCGCCCCCGAGTTACAACGCCGAATGAGGACCGGTATTTAGCAGTTACTGCCAAAAGAAACAGACGGAGCACAGCATCAAACCTGTGTCGTCAGCTCTCTTCAGCTACCAGTACGACAGTTTCAAGGCAGACCGTGTACAGACGCTTAGGCACTTCGGTCTATATGCTCGTAGGCCTGTCAGATGTGTTCCACTTTCCGCAACTCACTGTCGCCTGCGATTAACCTGGAGTAGAGAGCATGCATTGAGGACACCGCAACAGTGGTCTGGTGTGATGTTCCCGGCATACCAGGTTTAGTTTGCAGTCTGATTCTCGCCGGACTTTCGTATGGAGAGCGCCAGATACCCGTTACCACCAAGAGAACACCATTGAACGACACCGTTACGGTGGTGCAGGATGGCTCGTTTGGGGAGGAATTATTCTTGGTTCCAGAACTGACCTGCATGTTCAGAGTGTAACGATGACAGGCCACATCTATCGGGATGTCATTCTGAACAACATGTACGTTTGTTTCGGGGCGCCATGGGTGCTGAATTTCTGTTTATGGATGACAACGCCCGTCCTCACCGTGCAAACATTGTAGACGAATTCCTTCAATTGGAGGATATCACCCGTATGGATTGGCCAGTATACTCACCGGACTTGAATCCAATAGAGCATGTGTGGGATATGCTTGGCCGACGAATTGCAGCCCGTCAATCCCCTTCCACCTGTCAACCGGAACTTCAGAGGGCATTGCTTGATGAGTGGTGTAATATTCCCCAAGATCAGATTGATTATTTGATACTCAACAGGCCTAGGCGTTGTAAGGCCTGTATTGCATCGTCCGGGAGACATACTCCCTATTAACCATCATACTAACCATGTTATACTGTGTTTTGTAAATAGGTTCTTTTTCGAAATTTGCTCCAGGGAGTAAAAATCGCAATTTTTATTAATTATGTCAAACATATAGCATCTTTTTTGCTCTTCACCTTTTGTTTAATAAATAGACTTTACAAATAAGTCAAATTTGTTTTGCTTCTGTCTCTTTCTTTGCCTGAACTTTATTATCCTTAATTTATGGACATGAGTGTATAATAAGGATTCTGATGAAGTATAACTTGAATTTTAATGATCAACTATGCAAATTATGATTTTGATATAAGTTGTCTTTTACATAATTATTTAGCGGGTTATTTTTATGGATCAATATTCTTTTCTCAACATTTCAAAAAGAAATTTTTAATCTTTTAATGGCAATTAGCAGAATGGATAAAAATATTTTAATATCTTAGGAAAATTCATCCTAATGGTTGGAAGAATTGTTTCTTTTATTAAAACCGCCATTGAAAAATAATAATAATAATAATGCCATTGAAAAATAAATTGATTGTTTTCTTTGTGTATTGACTTAATTATAATATGTTCGTTTCTTCCCAACACCGAACTCTATTGATGTTTTGTTAATAAATCAAAAGACAGTTAAAATGGTCGGTATTATTAATCAGAATGAAATTATTTTTGTAGTATCTAAGTTTTTAATTCTTAAAAAGAATCTACATTTCGGTAACTAAAATAGCATATGTTTACAATCAGAATTTTCAGATATAATGAAAATATTTTAGATGAAAGGATCAAGACAAGCTTGAATTATTTACAAAACATAATGGTTACAAATGAACAAATAAGATTAATGAACAACAAGAGATGTTATACTTGATTATATGAAAAGTTTGATCTTATTATTTCTTTCCTTATCAAAAGAATAGAATGTATACTAAAAAAAGTGTAATATGTTATATATAACACTTGTACATCATTGGAAAGTTGTTTTGCAAGCCAAACGTAACTTATAATGATAATTCGTTTTAATGCAAAGCTAATAACACTCTGCAATAATTTTGTAAGAAGATCAATACTTGGATTTTGATGTTTACAACATTCCATCTATTGATTTAAGCACCATTAAGAATGATTTTACTAATAAAGTTTCTAAATTCAATTAAATATTATTTTTCAAGTTATGTAATTAACTTATTATTAAATGTTAATAAATGTGTTAAAGGAAATAAATATGAAATGTATAGTTAATAATGAATTTGAATTTATTTTACTTTTTGCATTATTGTAGGTATTCAGTAATTTTTTAAAAATAGACTTAAGATATTTTGTTTTGCAGAGGTATAATTTACTTGCGGAAACAGATTTCACAATTCTTTTTATTTTAGTACACTTTAAATTAAAATATACATGATTAGTGAGAAATATGAACTTACATCAAAAGATACATAATTTCAAAGTATGAAATCTGGAAGGCTCTGTTCAGAATGTAACAAAAAGTTGCACAATTTGAATAATTTGTATTACATTTATTAAATTAATAGCATAAAAAAATTAATCCACAATTGGTGTTGTTGCACAAAAGATAAATAATATGTCCCTTTCAATTTTGAAAATTCTAATCAAAACCATATTTTCTGCAATTAAACACTGTGTCTACTGGAATATCCAGAACATAGCAATGCTAGTTTTAAGATTTGACACAAATGAAACTCTTGTACAGTACATATCAATCTGCAAGAATTCCATAGCTGGAAGTGGCCAGTCGTTCATGTGAAACCCAACTAGTGGCAATGCATGCAGGAGGACTGAGGTTTGAATTCGCTGGTGGCATTGTTGTAGTCACTGTTTTTTGGAATTAGGATATTTTGTGGCGATTAAGATTTTCAAAGTGTCTCATGTCTATAATCAAGCTGACTGGTAGGAGTTTTCTCCCATATGACACTATCCTCCACTTATCTCCCTTTTTAGGGATACATAAGTGCTACACGAGACATCGATGCTCAACAAAGAAGAGAACCATCCGAGAATTGGTGGAATTAATAAAATTAGAGAGTGTCTTAATCTATTAATTAAATTAAAGTTTACGGAGACAAATTCGAAATTTAAGTTTAATGTGCCTGAATTTTTTTTTTTCTAAGTAGGTGGCTGATCCATATAAATTCCAATATGTTTTGCACTATCTTGTGACGGGATAAGTAGGATATTAATTTTAATAGCCAGTTTTTTAAATTTCGTTTCCTTTAGAGAAAACTGCCTCTAGAGATCGTAAGAGAATTCAGTTTTGTCAACATTTAATGTCATTTTCCATGCATTGCACCAGTTGCTGAGATACTAGTGGCAATTTGCGCAGCTAGCATGTACAAGGGCCGAAGTTCGAATCCGCAGACGACCTTATTATACCCGCTTTATTTTTAAAGAGGATTGCCCGCATTTTCCGCTTAAATAGCAATAAGAATTTTAGGGTTAGTTGAAATGTCAGCATTGTGAAGAGAAGAGAAAATTTTTACTTCCTTGAGCGGTACTTTCAGCTATGTTTTTAATTGCAGAGTACGTTTGGGCTTTAGAAAAATTCTGTCAGCTACACATCAATTGCTCAGAAAAACATACTAGTATTATGTGGTCAGGACTGTGGACTTACGATGGAAAAGATAATTAATGATCACAATATATGAGGGAGAAAAATTAAGATTTATAAGTTTAAAAAATCAATCCGTTTGATCCAAAAGCGATCTAAAGCTTTTGAATTGCCTAAGAATGCCTTCCTCAGCACACTTAATATCATGGAACACGATATCTCTGATGAATTAAAAAAAAAATTATCCCTTCTACAATTAAGCATAAAAAGAAACAAGTTTAATACATTAATACAATGTTGTTTTTTTTGTTGTTGTTCTAATGCAGCTGGCAAACACTTAGACAGTTGTCTTGGATGCCTTAAGGCAAGCGCTGCATAGACGTTACTCCCTTAGCACTACCCAAGAGGTGCGTATAGCTTTAAAAATAAGCTACGGACGTGGTTTAACAATATCCCCGCAACGCTCTACGATCATGTTAGACCGGGTACTACAGTTTAAAGTGGATTCCGAACCACTACAAACATCCATATCGCCGGGACTCGAACCTGAAACCTGTAGTACCAATAATGTATATTATTAATAAGCATGATTATGTGTACAGCGCATTGGTCATATACATAGTGCATATGAACAGTAGCGTCCTATGTGTATTTTTTCATGCATATGTATGTATGGATTTATGCATGTAAATATATGTATACAAATGTATGCATATATATATATATATATAAGGGTATATATGCATTCGTGAAATTATATGTAGATATGTGTGCGCGTGTGGTTGTTTGTTGTTATGAGACATCCAAGTTTCATTTGACTCTGTCGGGTTTCATTTAAATTAAAAAAAAACAACTGAACTATAGCATAAATTATTTATTTTATTCACAACAAAAAATTTAAGGGGAGGAGAATTGATACAAGATTTGACTCCATAACAACAAATAATGCTAAACAGCATAAAGTACTAACAGAATAAAAATAAAAATGAATTTACTGCAAAACGCACTAGAACCCTGAAATTGTTCATATTTTTCTCACCTTTTTATTTACAATTGGTTGAAAATAAACATCAAAACAGATGTTTAACAAATTAATTCTTAATACTAAAATACAATTACGATAAGTGAACTTGTTTAATTAAAATTAGATTGTCGCGAGAGGTCAACTGTGAAGAGGTAAGTACAAACTTTTCTATCGTGATGACGAAAGAGATTGCTTGGAGCCATTGATGGAGAAACCGCGCGTTACAAATGCGATTATTGAGGGTCAATAAATAGAATTAATTTGATTTGGGGAAGGGTGGTATGTGCACTGAACTATTGTATTCATTAATTGCAGATAAATTATTACCATTAGAGAGCATTAGAGTGTGTTTCCATCGAACATGAGCCTACTACACAGAACTGAAACAGATATAACTGGTCGTAACGAACCAATAGCATATACAAAACAATAATAGCAATTGATAATTCTTAGTAACACAAAAATGAAGTAACTAAAACTAATATTTTTTACAATTAAAGAGAAGTATTAGATATACCATGAAGATCATCTTGTTTTCACTATATCATTAACATTTTTTATAGTCAATGTTCTTATTTGCGTTTTCAGAAATCAGTAAAATTCCATTTTCTAGGAGGGTTATCGAAAATATTCGATTATCTCTGTTGAGAACCTTCACATATTTTCGTCATTCGTCACATATAGACCTCCACCAGCTTATAAAATCGTTGTATGTTATTGATTAATTCTACAGTGGCTATTTTCACTTTGCAAATCTAGTTCAATTATCTTGACCGTGGAATAATTGTAATAGCACTTCATTGGTCAGTCTAATCTCTTTTTTGTTATCGCATCGAATAAGAACAATCTCACTTACGTGTATTAGCATCTTGATAGCTTTATTCCCTTGCATTGAATCAGAAGACTGAAATATTTGTCTCTAAATCTCTTTCATAAGATTTCTCGTAATTTCTGATAATATTTATACCTCTTAGTGAGGTTGACTTCATTTAATTAGTCTAAGTTTGAACTTGTATGGACACGGAGAGTGCTAGAGGCATCAAATCTTCCAGATATTCAAGAATAAACGTTTAATGGTCGTGCATCAATTATAACTTCTACATAAGTATTGTAACAACTTCTTCATATCTGAAATCAGGCTTCATTGAATATTCTTTTCAAACTTTATCTAACATCTAAATAATACGATTCCATCATTGGTTACACACCAGGCAGCAATAGGAGGAAAGAATTTCCATTGGAACTTCAAAATAAAACTTTGCTTGAAACGAAACGAAACAAATTTGTCAATTCCAACCAAATTGATTCCTTTATCCCTAACATTTTTGGTTGTCAAAGTCCTGCTTTAAACCACCTGAATCCCAATAGAAATCATCAGTTGCAGAACTTTGCGTCAGTTCAAGATGCATAGTCCTATAAACAACGCAGGTTAACAATATTCATCCTTTGTTACAGTCTTTTATGCAAAGAGACATGCTAAATTAACTCTCGATACCCACAAAAACTAAAGTATTTCGAACTCTGTCTTCAGGCAGCGTGTATCAGTGTGTGGATTCAACATGCTCCGCTATCTCTTGTATTGAATGCACTTGTATAACACCCACTGAACTGTTTTCCATCCTATCAAAACCCAAAATATTTGAAAAAATGCCAGCCAGGACAATCTGAAGTACAGCATGTAAAGATATCACAGGAGTTCGAACATTAATCTCTCTACTGATTGATGATAAGGAAATGCAAAAATGTAGGGCAGACAAAATTGTCAGTGTCACTTCATCTTACGATTTTTTGTCTTCAGTCTCATCAAACCTTCACCAGTAAACACACAAAAAGAGTTTTCAATTCTGATCTCGTTTCTTCGCAAAATAATTACTTTTGAATAACTATAAAGGGTCTTTCTCAGCTACTTCTATTTCCTGAACAGAAATTTCTCCTATAAGTTTGTGTTTTAGATTTCTAAAATTTTGAAGGAAATTGAAGTAGCCGAGAAAAAC